>KZ652058.1:214157-227639 GCA_001010745.2 Gerris buenoi
TTTTTTTTTTTTTTCCTCGTCTATAAAACAATGCTTTTAAGGACGTGGTAAATGACTCAGCAAATCGCTTTATAAATAATATTTAACTAAAACCGATTACTAACCTAAAAACTTAGAGAAATAATTCAGTCAGAAATCTTGTAGCTTAAATGACCAACAATCAAAAGAGGAGAGTGTACCCTGTCTAAAATACAATATGTGAAAGAAATTACGTCGGTACTTATCAGATTTGATAATAATCATGAACGATGTCTGTATGTACAAGGGATGTGTGCGGTGTGAACTTCAGGTGAGGACTGAGAGTAAAAAATGAAGGTAGAGAAGAATACGATAATGAAAAGAGAATGGAAGAACGCTCGTGTCTAATAAATAAAGCAAAAGAGAACTTAAATATACCTGCGATTAGAGATGCTTCATTATAATAAAACCCTATAGCTGAATGAAATATATCATGAGCTCCACACATGATAATTTTCTTATATTTTTTTAATTTTGGGTTCTGTGATTTTTTTTGAAAAATTAAGTATTATAAATAATTGAGTTTGCTTCCTAGCTTACCGTAGATAATGGAAGCTATGTGATCCATATCCTAAAAAATACACGTCCGACGTCCGATTTCAATGAAAATTGTACATTATGGTATGTCATAATTAGGCCATTGTTGGTCCCATATAAGTTTCAACCTTTATGCGCCCATTTGTTTTTCTTCCAACATGTATACAAAACCTATATCTTCAAGTACTCATCTCAATTTTTATAATTTAAAAAAAAATATATATTTTTTCGAGTGACATGAATTATCCACCATCTTGGATTTCCAGTAAATCATGCAAAATTTTGGGGGCAAAATTTCGATGTTTTTTGACAAAATGGCGCCCAAAATCAAACACTAACCCCAAGTGGTATATATATTTGTAATCTACACTTTAATACCTTTCATTTGATACCCCACTCAAAATTTAAAAAAAATATATATATTTTTTCGAGTGACATGAATTATCCACCATCTTGGATTTCCAGTAAATCATGCAAAATTTCGATGTTTTTTGACAAAATGGCGCCGAAAATCAAACACTAACCCCAAGTGGTATATATATTTGTAATCTACACTTTAATACCTTTCATTTGATACCCCACTCAAAATTTAAAAAAAAAATATATTTTTTCGAGTGACATGAATTATCCGCCATCTTGGATTTCCAGTAAAACATGCAAAATTTGGGGGGCAAAATTTCGATGTTTTTTGACAAAATGGCGCCGAAAATTAAACACTAACCCAAAGTGGTATATATATTTGTAATCTACACTTTAATACCTTTCATTTGATACCCCACTCAAAATTTAATTTGTTTTTTTTTTAGTGACATTTTGAATTTAAACATTTGATAATTTTGAGTTCGCTATATTTTTCCTGTATGCGCCTCAAAACGATCTTTTATACTAGAAAGTTTCATGTTTTTATCTCTTTTGGTTTAAAAGTTATTGGAACCGTACAGAGTGACAGACAGACACAGGAACGAAACTTTAAGATTTTTTTTTTGGTTTTACCAACGAAACCCTAAAAAACGGGGGAAAAATTAAATAATCTAGAAAGTAATGGCTTGTAAAGAGTATAAAATCAATAAAGTACGAGATAGGATGCGAGGAAGCTATGTGCCACACTAATTGGCAGTTTATTTTAATAGCAAAATTCTTCTGTTTTTAGCAATAATACTACTAATAATTAAAGTAAAAATAAGAAAAAAAATGGGACAAGAGTGTCTCGGAACTTTTTCCTTACCAAATAATTCCAAAATAGCGGCAGATATACACACAGACAGACATCCATTTGCTAAAAGCCACTCAAATCCAAGATGATCTGGGTAGAACGGATAATTGCGTTAAAATAGCAGATTCCGGTTTTTTCGGTGAAAACCATACTTTTATTTTAGATAAGGAAAAGCATAAGAAAATAGAATTTAATTTCTTTTAAACGATTCTTAAAATTGTAAAAACTCATTGAAAATTAATAATTATACTGACAAAATTCAAATTTTGGACCTTTAACCTTATAATCTTTAACATTTTTTCTCACCTGCAAGATTTCTGACTGATTAATTTTTCTGTTTGGGTTAGTTTGTAATCGGTTTTGGTTCAACTAAATTAGATAATAATTTAAGCAAAATCTTTTACATTACGAAATAAGGCTTAAAATCTTCAAAAAGATTCCATTTGAAATCCATCAAAAGTTTTTAATATATTTCAATCAGGAATATTATTTAATAAGCTTAATAATCTAGACTAAAAATAAATAGCTAGATAGATTTTTCTAATTTTTAAAGATTTTTTAAGATTAATTAGCACTAATTAAGCATAATTAGATTAAAATACTCCCACTTCATTATCCTAATGTAAAAAAGTCGTTATACCCAAAATAATTCGCATGATTCATTCCTAAGTGTTTGTAGAAAATACTAATTGATATTGAATTATAGAAGTATTATTATAATGATCTATTTCAAGACAATCGTTAATGAGCACTTCTAAAATAAATATTAAACTAAAATCTGGATGAAATTCTAACATATTTATCTGAATAAGCAAAAAATGTATTTACTTTAAACACTCGTTTTTGTAATGCAAGCTTTTTAATGAAAAAATCGTTTAAATAAATTATATTTATTTATTTACATATCAATGTCTAAAAAATATATATACTTATTGTATTTATATAAGCTTCAAAATTTATATTATCATTGTATATGTCATAAAGTTTTAAAGCTTATTCAACAAATATATTATACAACANATCTTATTTGTAATTTATAGTAGACAATTTTGAGATATTTATTTGAAGCCGTAAAACATGTATTTTTTAAAATTTGCATTTGTTCTTGTTAAATATATTTTAAAAAATATTAAACTAATTGTATATACAATAAGCTAACTTTATATAATATTTGTTTTCAAAATTAATATTACCATTATAACATACCATAAGTCTTAAAGCTTATTCAAATAGTATACATAGTTTCTAATTTTTATTTTCAAACAGATATCTTTAATTAGTTAAATTTGATATATTAACAAATTTATTATTTTTTTCCTTATTTCATTAAAACAATAATGATAATTATTATTTCCTATCTTATTTAAATAATATTTACAATTATCTTATTTGTAATTTGTAGTTGACAATTTAACAAATTTATTTTAAGCCATAAAACTTTTTTTTTCTTTTTTTTTTAACATTTGCATTTGTTCTTGTTAAATATTTTTAAATGGCATTTAAATACATATAGGCATTTATGGCAGAATTAACACCTAAGTGTAGTCTCAAACATTAACAATGCTTTGAAGAGAACAATTGTACGAACAATGCATTTCAAACAATTGAAATCAGTTTAACAAAGTTTTAACAAACTTTTAAAATTATTGTTTAACAAAACAATCATTTTAACAAACATTCCAACCATTGTTATAGTTAGAGTTCAAAAATTGATTCTCTAACGAAGAGAAAAATTATTCCAAATATTGTATAACGTTTAATAGTACTAAGTAGCGTCTGATGTAAGTGTTGCCGTTGCCGTACTACCTCTAGATCTTCGTCTAGATAATCTCCCTTCTTCTTCCAGGTTTGACCATATTTTAATCACTGCTAATTTTCTAAAAGAGATTAAAACAATACAACATTATGTTAGTTATTCATTAATATGTACTTTGATTAAATCATAAAGTCTATTCTAATAAATAAATCATTGAAAAGTTTTAAATTTGTGTTCCACTAAATATAACAAATTAAACAAATTGTGAGTTGTAAATTGTGTACAAATTAAAATTAATTGTGAGAAAAACTGGTACTTTTTTACTTTAGCAGCCCCCTTGATTCTAAACAATAGTCTACCGTACAAAAGTCTCAAAGGTTTGTGTGTTTTTCTCCCAAAGTCATTGAGACTGCTGGAGCAGTTTTATATTTTATATTCCTTTATCTTAACAGTTGATAAGACTAAGGGATATGATCTCAATTATATACACAAGTTTGATATTCTTTTGTCCCAAGGTACATGTGAATAAATTCTTAAATAGTAATTTAGACTAAGGAATTTACGATAGATAGTCTGTATAATGTTCCTTTGTCTAAATAACTATTACCACAAAGGGATATTGGGGGGTACTAAAGTAAAAAAGTACCGAAAAACTAAATTGTGTGAAAAAAAAAAATCAACAATTACCATGTTACTTATTGGCTGTTAACATAATAAGCTACATAATTTTAGGTACAAAAAATTATGAAAATTAATAGCCCTTTTAGATTCAAGACACATCTACCATTATATTATATCTACTGCCTTTATATCTCATACAACGACAAATACATGATGCGTTGAGAAGATTGGCATTTGTAAAATTTCGCTGTAGAAATTTACATAGTATATCTTTATAGTTTTAAAAATCAGTCTGAGATGAATCAGACTAACTTTCTCATTAATCTCGATCCTAGATCTTAAAGACTTTTTGTTTTCGATGTCAACTAAATATTTTCATCTCTATCTCATAAACTAGATTTCTCCTGGGAAATCAGCTTATATCATTAGATATGTATTAAAATGGACTACATTTTAGAATTTTTTTAATCAAAATTGTCAGAACCGTTTTTGAAAAATTATTTTTTTCACGCTTTTTTTTAGAGCATATTTTAATCACTGCTAATTTTCTAAAAGAGATTAAAACAATACAACATTCTGTTAGTTATTGATTAATCAATAAGTACTTTGATTAAATCAGAAAGTCTATTCTAATAAATAAATCATTGCAAAGTTTTAAATTTGTGTTCCACTAAATATAACAAATTAAACAAATTGTGAGTTGTAAATTGTGTACAAATTAAAATTAATTGTGAGAAAAACTGGTACTTTTTTACTTTAGCAGCCCCCTTGATTCTAAACAATAGTCTACCGTACAAAAGTCTCAAAGGTTTGTGTGTTTTTCTCCCAAAGTCATTGAGACTGCTGGAGCAGTTTTATATTTAATATTCCTTTATCTTAACAGTTGATTAGACTAAGGGATATGATCACAATTATATACACAAGTGTGGTGTATTCGTTTGTCCCAAGGTACATTGGAATAAATATCCCTTCGTCTTAATATTAATTTAGACTAAGGAATTTACGATAGATAGTCTGTATAATGTTCCTTTGTCTAAATAACTATTACCACAAAGGGATATTGGGGGGTACTAAAGTAAAAAAGTACCGAAAAACTAAATTGTGTGAAAAAAAAAAATCAACAATTACCATGTTACTTATTGGCTGTTAACATAATAAGCTACATAATTTTAGGTACAAAAAATTATGAAAATTAATAGCCCTTTTAGATTCAAGACACATCTACCATTATATTATATCTACTGCCTTTATATCTCATACAATAACAAACACATGACGCGTTGAGAAGATTGGCATTTGTAAAATTTCGCTGTAGAAATTTACATAGTATATCTTTATAGTTTTAAAAATCAGTCTGAGATGAATCAGACTAACTTTCTCATTAATCTCGATCCTAGATCTTAAAGACTTTTTGTTTTCGATGTCAACTAAATATTTTCATCTCTATCTCATAAACTAGATTTCTCCTGGGAAATCAGCTTATATCATTAGATATGTATTAAAATGGACTACATTTTAGAATTTTTTTAATCAAAATTGTCAGAACCGTTTTTGAAAAATTATTTTTTTCACGCTTTTTTTTAGAGTTTATGGGAGGTAGCGCCCCCAAAATTAAGAGCTAAAATTAATTTTCTCGATTTCACCATGGAGTATATAATTTTTCAAAACATGCATACCAAATTTCGTCAATGGATATATTAAATAAATAATAGTAAGCAGAAAACTTATTCACTGCAGAATCATGCAACTTTTTTTAAATAAGTCCAGGATCTACATACTAAATAAATAATAGTAAGCGGAANCGGAAAAACTGAGCTAGTTAGATTGTTGATAGACATAGTTGTAGAATTCTGCAGTAGTAAATAGACAATTAATTCTTCAATTAACAAATAATTAATTTTTATTTTAAAGCCTCGTCCAGGATGCCGAACCGAACAGAGGAAACGAGCCGAGCATTGGTCTCTGCGCATGCCAAAGACTAAAGTGCGCATGCGCATATAACTCTGGGCATGCGCATATCACACTGGGCATGCGCATATCACACTGGGCATGCGCATATCACACTGGACATGTGCATATCACACTGGGCATGCGCATATCACACTGGGCATGCGCATATCACACTGGGCATGCTCAGAGACAAATGCTCGGCTCATTTCCTCTGTTCGGCAGTTCGGACGATGAACACTGATGAAGTTAGAAAATGAATCTAAAAGGAAAAAGGAAGTAAAAATAAATTAGCGTAGAAGTATTCAGGATATAACTCGCAGGTTCAGTATTCAGTATATTGACTATGCGGTATTCAGAAGAAGGTAGAATCTGCCTTTTTTACACTGAGGCGATAATAAGTAATCAAGGTGCTCTTAAACTGCATATATAAGGTGTTCATAGCAAGTCAAAGGTTTGCTCTAAAATTGAAAGTTTTCTTATGTGGATTAAAAGGTTTTCTTATGTGGAGTTAGGTGTTAGTTGGAATTAAAGTTCGTTTAATTTCTTTTTTATTTTATTTTAACAAAGCTTTCGCCCAGGGAACCTGGGCTTCTTCAGTCTTTTGAATACTTTAAATTTAGAGAAAATGATCAAAAATAAAAAAAAAGTAATAAGTTTGCTCTAAAACTTTGAGAAATGTATAGATGTATAAATCAAATTATAATAACTATTTACAAATGGAGACAGACAAAGAAAAATAGAATTCAGTGCTGGGAGTCGAACCACGGACCTCTCCAGTTCGAGTCCCGGCGCTGAAGTCTATTTTTCTCTGTCTGTCTCCCTTTGTAAATAGTTATTATAATTTGATTTAAATTAAAATTTAAACCTTCAGTAGTATAAATACTACCAAAAACTTATAGAAATTTATATATTTACATGTATAATCAGAATGTTGTTCTAAAACTGTGTTAAGAGTAAGTTTTAGAAAATAAATTAACATACATACTTCATTCCATAGTTCGTAGTATAGAGTGTGTAGTTAGCATTATACTAACAAAACTATTAGCTACGATAAATCTTTATACCTGTTATAACGTAGTGAACACTACTTTCGATCAGGGAATAATGGAGTGGAATATGAAATGTTTAAAACCATTTAGTACGGCTTACGAAACAATGATCATTAGTTCTTTATTCACAACAATCCATCTTTATTATTGCATATAAATGCGCATCAATAATAGAATTAGGTAATTTCATTCTGAGAATAAAATATAAAATACTCTTTTAAGTATTAAATATATTGTTTTTGTAAAGTTTCAAATAGCACATCTTTGAACAAAAATAAAAATATTACAAAAAAAAAATAAATAAATAAACACTGTTTAGCATTTTTTACGCAGAGCGCCGTTTAACTGAATTATAACTTAAGGCTATGGATTATGGATATACCTTGCCACCCAGAGCATAATGTACAGTTGAATTTTACATAATATTATACACGCTAAAACTAGAGTTATAAAAGTAGTTTAAGGCAGAAAAACACGAACTTTACAATATATAAGACACATATTATATTAGAAACTACAAAAACACGCATTAATATTATTTCTCTTTTGAATATGAATATGTCCAAGACAAATATAAGTTTTCCTCAAGGTATAAGGTTTCCTGCCATCTAATTAATGTTGTTTACATGATTCTTTATCAGGTAATCCCTTTTATCAATTTTAGGCACTAATAGTAACCAAGCTGACTTTATATATGTAAGTTTTAACTACAAAGTCGTGTTAACTTTTACTCTTAAACTTATTTCTTGTGCTTTCTTAAATTTTATAAACCTTGATAAAATTGAAACCTCTTATGCCTCGTTTACATTCAGCCCCTTTTTTTGGAAGTGAGCAGGAATGTTGACTTGAAATACATTTAGAGCAACGCGAGTGAACAGTTTATTCGTGCTGCCTATGCTCCTGCCACTTGTATTGCCTATGTTCCTGCCACTTGAGCTGCCTATGTTCCTGCCACTTGTGCTGGCCATGCTCCTGCCACTTGAGCTGCCTATGTTCCTGCCACTTGTACTGCCTATGTTCCTGCCACTTGAGCTGCCTATGTTCCTGCCACTCGTGCTGGCCATGCTCCTGCCACTTGTGCTGACCATGCTCCTGCCACTTGTGCTGCCTATGTTCCTGCCACTTGAGCTGCCTATGTTCCTGCCACTCGTGCTGGCCATGCTCCTGCTACTTGTGCTGACCATGCTTCTGCCACTAGCGCTGCCTATGCTCTTGCCACTCTCACTGCCCGTAGCTCCCTTCTTTGGTGGTTTTTCGAGCTGGAGTCAAAGTTCAGGCAGTACTTTTGGCAGGGAAAGTTTACACTCCGCTCTTTTACTTACTTACCTTAACCTATTTTGCTGTTTTAGCAAATATTTTTTTTAAAAAATCTTAAAAAATGGAAAAAAAAAATAGGTGTCAGGAAAGAATTACACAGGAAAATATTACACGTGTGAAAATTACACGAAGAAGAAATTACACATTTAATGAAATAAATGTTAAACTATGAGGTTCTAGTATTCTAGTGTCTTCTAGCTTAGAGGATGGGAAGAGATTCAGTTAGTCCAGGCCCTTGCCTAAAGTACCCCCTCTTAACTTTTGAACGATTTAAGTTAAATTAATAAAACTTGGGGGATCTATAACAGGTAAAGGCAAGTTAATTTTCATCAAGGATCTATGGGAAATCTACCAATTTCAATTTTATACTTTTGCCCTCATATAGGGAGCGAAACATTGGACGTATGTTCACATAAAAATATGTTTAATGTGAAATATTCTCATTTTTGCCTTAGATTCCAAATCTGCAATCAAAAACCGCTATCAAATTTGAAATTTTTATGTCGGGTGGCCTAGGGTAAAAAAGGGTGGTTGTCCCTATGGCCGTTCATTAAGTTCAGGAGGGTTTGCAGCAGCCCGAAAATGTTGCTTATTATCATGCCATCACACCAGAGATACTGCTACGATTTAGTTAGAATTTGCTTAAAAGACTAAGACAACCAAACTATTTAATTAATTTTTCCTAAAACTTTAAATGTGTAATTTTTTCTTAGTGTAATTTTTTCCGTGTAATTTTTTCTTGTGGAATTTTATCATGTAACCAAAAAAATATTCTGATTGCGCAGACATTTTCAAGAATTATAACTGTCTATAAGACAAAAATTTCGTTTTGATATCCCCCGCCATTTTGAAAATATCGACATTTGAAACTTTAACGCTAAATGATTTCGGAACAATATCTACAACTGAAGTATCGATAGAAACGGTTTAATATAAAGATCAAAATTTAATTTGTCGTTTATGCTTTATTTTCTATCTCGACCTCTACTGTCCCATTCTGAGATAGACTGGGAAGCAAGTAAGGAATGTAAACACTTAATGCTGCCACATAATTGCGCCACAGCTGACAGTTCAATACTCTAGTTGTTTTGTCATTGACATTGATCCGTGAATTATAATTAATTGACATTTATCTACTGATTGACATGTTAAAAGCATATTTTAAGAAAGAAAGTGATATAATACGAGATAACTAGGGAATCCAATCCCGGGATCCCGAGCTGATTTACCCCTACGGCAATTGTTACTTTACAATCCCGGGATTTCGGGATTTGAAAATTTTTACGTTTTAAGGTACCTATTTTCACTGATACAATCACTATTATTCTATATGCTCAAGAGAATAATTGATTTTCTAAATAGATAACATTATTTATGTTATTTTATAAGTAGTGAACTAAATAAACAATAAATCAAATGAATTGAATAAACAATAATATTAATCAGGTAGTCGAATGCACTTAGAAGCGTGGTAAGAATAGGCAGACTTGACTGCACACTTGAACTGTGATTTGTTGACTGCGCGGTGTGGACAGAAGCAGGCATTAAGAGAGAGGAAAGTATTTATCTAGCTCCAGCTATACTTACAAAACTTTTATATCAAGAAATTGAAAAAAGTATGAAAACCGCACTTTTACTTAGTGTATTAATTATTTCATTATACTTATAATGTATTTAATTTTTAAAAATTAAATTGAATTTATTTGTACAAATGCAACAGTTTAAATGTACAAATTACTGCCTAAAACCATTTTGTGGTCCCGAAATCCTGGGATCGAAAATTTCGTCCGGGATTGGATTCCCTAGAAGCAAATCTCGACGGATAAATAGAATTATCATAATGAGAATAAATAAAACTTTTCAACAAGTTACAATACGTATTTTATTTACTTAAATCATTAAAATTGATATAATATAATCAATATTAAACTAAAACATCTAAATAAATAAATAATCAATATCAAACATAAATATTGTCGCTATAAAATAAAGTAGTTATAAATTATTCGTTTATATATTTTATTCAATTACATATAGCCCAGTCATTTAAGGTTTTCTGTTCTAAAAAAAAAATCAGAGCTTTTTTTATCGTTTCATTTTGACGTTCTGAAGAGCACATTGAAAATCGAACAAAATCGTGGTTGCGTTAATAGATGTCCACCAGCAAAGGTCAACAAATTCGGTTGTCTGTGAATACCTTGTTTTCTATGGCTCTACACCAATCATGATGGTAATCAAAATTAAAGATAATAAAATTTCCTACAAAAAAAGTTTCATTCATTTTTATTTACAATGGACGGTTAACTGATAACTGATTAGAGGGCGAAGAATATCTACGAATATTTATAGTTTTTTCACGACTGTTTACGTATTGTTGTGAATATCTCGCCTCCTCTGGCTCGGAGACTAATTGAGGGTCAGATCAAAATTGAAGACCATAAAATTTCACACAAGAAATGTTAAATTTTAACGTAAAACGAACCGTTTGGATAATAAAGTGCTCTGAAGTTTCCGCACAAAGAGGACTGCATTGCCACTGAAACACTTAACTTAGTAAAATATTAAAACACTGGGAGCACATATATTTTCAAACTTCGTCCAAAAAAACTTGAAATGTCACTCGGTAGGTATAGAATAACGGTTACCACCGTGGAGCACCCTCGCCTTGTGCAAAAACTTCGCAGCACTTAATTATCCAAAATGTTCGTTGTGCGTAAAACATGAACATAATGTTTCTTGTGTGGAATTTTATAATCTTTAATTCTGATATACTCTTTAATTCGTCTTCGAGCCAGAGAAAGCGAGATATTCGCAAAAATTCGTGTAAATCCAACACTACGCAAGTTATAGTAAGCTAGATTTTTGCTAAAGTGTTAAGTAATAATGTAAAAAAACGAAAGACTATTTATGTGAGAAATTTAATAATCTTGAAAAATGAATGAAACTTTTTTTTTGTGGGGAATTTTAATATCCACCTTGATTGGTGTCGGAGCCATAGGAAGCGAGATATTCACAAAAAAAAAACGAATTTTTGACCTTTGCCCTTGAATATCTAAACGGGGCCACAATCTCGTTGCCGTTTTTCAATGTTTTTCAGAACACGTCAAAATGATGCGATAAAAAAAAACGAAGCTCTTTTTTATCCGGAACAGAAGCCATATTTATGACAAAATATCGAATTTTAAAATAAAATTTATTTAAAATTTTAATTAATTTTACATTAGAATTAAATTATAGCTATATACGAGATCAAATTTATATAAAGATTAAATTAACAGTAAATATGAATACAAAAAGTTAAGAATTCGATGAAGATAAACGTAATTAAATCTATTTGAAACATAATATTTTCAATTATTTATAATTTGTACAAAAAAAGTTTATAAAACATTTTAACGGTAGTTTTTAAAGATATAATGATTCTAGATGTTAAATCATTAGTACTTATGATTTTTCTTAAAATAATAATAATATAGATAAAAAACTAATAATACAACGTAGGCTCCCGCGGCAAGAGTGTAATTATAGACTATATTATAGTTTTTGCTTCTGCCTGATTCTCAAATTTTTGACGCAGTCAACTTTGTACGATGTAGAATCCAGATCATTCATATTATAAAGATTAAAAATCTTAGATTATAGTCCTGAAGTATTTAGCTGAGGATTTGAATACGCATCTTTTGAATGCTATGAAAAATTGTCAATTTACTGCATTCTCTAGAGGTCCTGGCGGATCAATGAAATAATAGTCCTGCAAATCATAGCCCCCTTGCTTACCAGTATATACTGGACTGTAGTTGTAAATAAGATGATCCTGTTCTTCAGACGAATCAAGAAACGAATTGTCGTTACTTCTCGCTTGCGTTACCAACCAATCGTAAAAGAGTCGAGCGGCTTTAATAGATTTAGCATCGTGTGGATTTGCCTGATTTGGTTTCCATTCGTAGGGTGATTTCTCTGGATGAAACTGAACAGCAGCTATAGGAACGTCATTCCATTCCATACTTGAGATGAAATGGTAACCTTTCTTACTTACAGATGTCGACAGGACGCGCCACTGTGGCAAGTTAAATTTAGTTAAATTCTTCTGAGTTAGACAGGATCCATGATGATTCGACGTTGAAGGTAAAGTGGTCAAAGTATTGATATCATCATCCGATGCATTTTCATAAAGTGAACTGTTTCTGAATCCAGGTACCATTTTCAAATTTAAAGCTTCATTTTCAACATCACATTTTGATAATATCGGTTCCCAATTATTAGATAAAATGGCTAATAGTTCAAATCCTTGACAAACTCCCAAAATTGGAATATTGACTCCAGCACTCTTTTTCTTTAATACAAGATCCAAAACAAATTTACCAGATCTAGCGACACCGTAGTGTGACAGCAGATCAGAACTCCCTCCAGTGTAAAGAAATCCGTTGACTTTGGTTGCTAAATCAGCATAATACTGAGGATCTCTTCTGATAAACACAGGAACTGCTCTTGCTCCAGCTGCCTCAACAGCTTTGACATAAGAAGCAGCTAAGTAACTCGTGTAGTTCAAAGCTTTATTCGGATCATCAGGTTCTATTTCTTGAGCTAATATACCTATTATAGGTCTATTTGTGGACAAAACCACTTTAACGAGAAACAATAACAAATACCACAGACTATACATGGAAAATACTATAAGAATTCACTACTGAAACTGATATAAGTGCAACTACTTTTATTAAACATATAATTAATGGTTTTTGTATCAAAGAAAAACTAGTAAATTCTAAATGTTACTTCACAAACTGTCATCTATTTTATTCAACGACTGGTCTAAGATATGTTGTGACCACACAAGACATGAGCTATGAAGGTCAATTAACTACTGACCAGTCTCCACAACAGCTGTCCGATATAATCTTATCGCCTCTCATACATGTTACAAATCTCAAAACTAAACAATGTTACGCCAGAATCATTATGATTTTATGTTTATGTAACCATAATTTATCATTTGTAATGTTATTTTCAATAGCTTTTTT
>KZ652059.1:1751-15091 GCA_001010745.2 Gerris buenoi
ATATATTAAATTTGGAGATTTTAAGGGGGCCATGGTTACCAAAAGGTTAAGAACCACTGGTCTAGACCACATAGAGACTAGCGGTTTTTTGCGTTTGGTCGGAAATTTTGGGCCCAAACCGACTGGAAAAACCCCTTAAGAAACAACTAAAACGATATTTACATTTTTTTACCTGTAGATCCCCTCTAGCCATAAAATAAATCTGTATGATAATAATAATATGTATATTAATATTATTGTACAGAATTATTATTACTTTTTATTTATTTATTTTAACCTGTATATGTATAATAATCGTATTTTTTTAGAGAGTTGAGTAGGCCTGGGGGGGGGGGGCCATGGCCCCTCCCACCCCTGGCGCCCATGACATCAGTTATCTTCCCTTTCTTTGTATCAATAGATCCTTCTTCATTCCAGGAGAAGAACGACCGCTCCGGACTTCAGTTCAGATGTATGATTGATTTGATAATATTAATTAATATTTTTATTGACAAACAGTGGTTAAACTTGACACCTTTAAATTTGTATGATTATTTTTTTCTTGATGTATTTCTCAGGTGTAAATAAAAAGTATAATATATAAAATGTTTATTATTTTATTAACACCCTGAGAAATCCATCAAGAAAAAATTAATCATACAATATTAATTAATAAAATATAGGGAGGTAGCTCGAGCCCGGTAGCTTCCCCCCCCCCCCCCCCCTGAAGCCACGCCCACCTAACCTCTCGTTGGCTACCTTTGCCTAGCTTGCCTGTTCCCACCAATATTTAAATTAAAATGTGACATTGCCAATTATCGTAAACTAAATGCTGTAATTCTAAAGTAATTTTTATTTCTTTTAATGCCGTTTTTTGATCCTAAGTGTCCTAAAAGAATTCATGTAATCTCTCTATTGTATCACACTTTTCATCACTTTAGCATGAAACTTATTATGCGTTAGTACAAGTTATTGTATTATAGGAGATATTATTTGGTATAGAGCCTAAATGTGAAGTGCGTTTGGGCACGGTTGATAATGACCAATACTTTAGTTGTACGTCTTTCAAAAGCTCTTAATGGGCACTGTTAAATTAGGAAATAAAAATAACAGCATCACCATGACTGTGAAAGTTTGAAACATTGCTCTGTGTCTAATAGAGGCTTCTTTTCTTTGAACCTGGTCACAAAAATTTGCATTGAAAATAGAGAAAAACCAATAAAAAACAAGTGTAAAGCCTCGTCCACACCAGTTGACTTGTTGCGCAACATGTCTATACTATAGACTGTAATAGGTAAATGAGAGAGACGTGTACACTGTGAGGTTTAGAACTAGACTGATAGACTGAGTATATATTTAACATATGACACATGTAAAGTACAATATTAGTGGGGGTAATCTAATCCATCTTACATCCCCCTCATTAAAAATCGGAGACATAACATTTTTTGTCCTCAAAAGTGAACACAATGCTTCCGTTACCTTCGGTAATCTCGGAGCAAAAATGGTTTGATTAAATATATACATTGTTATATTATATAATTTTTATTTATTTATAGGCCAGTCAAATAAGGCTTTTTCGGGGGAATTAATGTCCAGAAAGCTGGAAATCGTTATAATACCTTCGTTTGGTGCTAAATAAGTGTAATCTAAGTTTGCACCATCCCAGGAGATGAGCATAACTTTTGGGAGCCCAAAAACAAGTAAATTTTTGCACTTTTTTAAGTTTTTTGCTTGTAGCTCGAAAACAGTGAGTCGGACGGAAAATGACAATCTATCCATTATTAAAGAGGGTTAAATTCTGCGTCGAATTAGTATATACATCTTCAAATTTGGTTCAGTATGTATAGCCGTAAGCAAAAGTTAAAAATTGGGAATTTTTTACTTTTCCTCACTACTAATCAGGGGCGTAGCGCTAAGGGAGCGAAAGGAGCAGTCGCTACAGGGCGCAAGGATCCAAGGGGGCGCATCCTTCTTGAGGGAAAAATCAGTCAGAGACAACTCATACAAACTTTCTCATATACGAGTTCATAATTACTTGTTCAATGCCTATTCTGTTTATTAGTTTTCGTTGGTACTTTTAATAAGTGAACATTGTATCAAAAAATATCATAATAATGACTTCTCCTCGTTTAAAGCTATTTTCTCGGGAACTAGATTTTTCCCGGGAAAACGGCTTATATCATTAGATTCGTATTTAAATGGACTACAATTTAGATTTTTTTTAAAAATAAAAATCGTCGGAACCGATTTCGAGAATTATATTTTTTTTCCACTTTTTTTTAGAGATTTCGGGGGGTAGCGCCCTCAAATTTGGAGCTAAAATTTATTTCTCGATTATGATTTTTCTGGACATTTATCCAAATTTCACCAAACTCGGCCCAGTAGTTTAAGCTCTTAGTGTCTGCAGAGACAGACATTTTTAAAAACCACTTTTTGGACTCAGGGGACCCCAAAACGTGTAAATCCATTAACATCTCGAAATAGAATTTGTGCCATCTAAATACTTTCTCTTTACTTTATATGAAAAAGTAAAAATTGCACAGGTCTTGAAAAAAAAATGTAACATACTATTAATAATAATATATTATACAGTACTGCATTTATACGTCCTAATATTTTAATACTACACTTTAAAATAAANGAGAATTCGCATCTTGAAGATGGAGTCTTTGCCAAATATAAAATACTAATATTCTTTTCTCCGAGCCAAAATATCAAATGAATGATTCGTTTCTGGGTAATCAAAACACAAAAAGAAACAAATAAAAAAAAGATATAACCAAATTGGCACAGAATGGAAAACTCTCTTTTATTATTGGAAAAAAACTATTCTAAAATTGACTCACGTACTTTTGAGCATAAACCATATTTAAAAAAAAAAAACCAAAAAAAAACCAAAGTCTTGCTAAACTATACCGACAACAAAAGAGATTTTTATGGAGAAAAAAAGTTTTTCGAATATAACAATTGGCAAATCTTCAAAATATGGATATTTTAAAACTATAGTTTATGAGAATTGCTTTACAGAATTGTTTTTTTTTCTTTGGTGTAAACTGTGCTAGATATTTTTGAGTAAACAATCTTAGTTTAGGCAATTTATTACATAAATCAATAATTGTAGGCATATATAACAGTTTGACAGACAGCTGAACTGGAACTGTTCAGAACTATCGTAACACTTTTTGTTGGTTATTAAAACTCATAAATTAAAATAAATAATTGATAATTAATATTTTGTTATAGGCCTTGTATAATCATATTTTATAAAAAATAGCAGAGGATAAACGATAAATGTAAAGTTATATTGGGGAAAAACTAAATGTTTCTGTTGTTATATAGAGTAAAATTGGGGGGGGGGCTTGAGTCACTACCGCTCCAGGGCGCTTTAAACCACGCTACGCCACTGCTACTAATAGTAGGAAAAGTATTGTTTTCACCAGAAGTTTGTTTTTTTGCCAAATTTCAACTCGATTAGGACCATTTTCGATTTATTACGATTTTTTTTAAAAATTTTTGCTGACAGCAAACTGGGTTCAAGATGGCGGAAAAAGTTGATTTTCCGGACGGCACCACTACAGGTAATGACTGATTTTTCTGCCAAGTTTCAACACTCTAGCTTAAATACCTTGGGCGCTACGATGATAACACACATACATACACACACATAGATACATACACATGTACATACGACATGCTGAAAACCACGCAGGAGGTCTTAAAAACACTTAAAATGGATAATTCCGTTGAAATCTTGAAAACAAAATTTTTGGTGAAAATAATACATTTCCTACTATTAGTAGTGAAGAAAAGTAAAACAAAATCCCAATTTTTAACTTTTTCTTACGGCTATACTACTGAACCGAATTTGAAGATTTATATACTCATTCGACGCAGAATATAACCTTCTTTAATATTGAATAGATTGTCATTTTCCGCCCGACTCACTGTTTTCGAGCTATAAGCAAAAAACTTAAAAAAGTGCAAAAATTTACTTGTTTTTGGGCTCCCAAAAGTTATGCTCACCTCCTGGGATGGTGCAAACTTAGATTACACTTATTTAGGACCAAACGAAGGTATTAAAACGATTTCCAGATTTCTGGACATTAATTCCCAGAAACGGCTTTTTTTTGGTTTAATTTGACTGGCCTATTATAATAAAATTGATTTTGATATTTTTCACGTTACTTTACAACATTTTTTTGTGTCTTTTACTTTATCTCCTTTTTACTTATGCATATGTTGTTAAATGTAGGAAGGACACTATGCTACTAATCAGGGCCGTATTTACAGGGGGCTAGAAGGGCTATAGCCCAAGGCGGCAAGTTTCGAAGGGCGGTACTTTTGAGCTGTGATTTTCGAGGCGGCAACCTTAGAAATTTAAGGTTAAGGGGGCAGCAACCTCACTTGTTGTCACACACATACACGATGCGCGAGGGCCAAGGCTTTAGTGTAGCGCAGTGGTTCTTAACCAGAGGGTTGCAAAAAGGTATTTAAAATTATTAATATATTGAGATATTAAATAAAAAAAAGACTGCCGTGAAAATGTAGATGTTGGGGCCCAGACTCAAGTTGGAGAAAGGCGGTACCAGCCACCAGGGGGAGGCCCAGGGGTTTCTAGGATGACCTCGAAACCCTAAAAGTAAATAAATATTATATTGACAAATGAAATCATATGATTTAGATCTAAAGAAATTATATGAAAATATAACAATGTAAATCCCATAAACATTTATATTATGAATATATTAGAAAAAAATACACTGCTGATATTACAATTTTACAAATAATAAATTACAATTTCCTTTGGGATCACACGAAGCGAAGTTTGGTCCCATAATTCATTAATCCCCATACAATTTAGTTAATAATAATTTGTTTAAACGGATGTTATTAATGTCAGCTGATTCTGTACTAGTACAATTTTTCTTCACTAGCTTTCTAGTTTAAAGCTGTTGATAAGTGTTATCAGTAGAATTATCCTGGTAAGTGAGGTACTTCCAACACCTGATGCCATACGCACTAAACAAAGACAATAAAAATATAAATAAAAAAAATATAAATTTAAATAGATGTTTAAACTTATACGTTTCTTTTGAAAGTCATACGTTTCAGACACATGTATTTGAAACAAAACGTGAGTCATTAGCTAGGTAGGATAAACCAAGAAAAGCAGCTGGTCCGTTTCAGACATCAGGGAACATTTTTGGCCTCGTGTCTGTCGGTCTGTGTGTCCGCGAATCATAAGACGATAACTTGAGTAAATGTCGACCGTTTTTTATTAAATTTGATAGACATGTTCATTTTACCAATGCCCAGGACGAGTTCGTTGGACAACGTTATCCGTTCAAGCGTTCACGCGCAACCCTCGCGTAAACGTGAACATCAAATTTAGAATTGGAAATTTAGGTCGGGAAAAATCTAACGTTATATATTTATAATTTAAAAATATATTTATAAATGGTTAGTGAAAAGTGTGGGTTGCCCCTCAATAAGAATCAAATAAACAACAATGAGGGACAATGATAATAAAGTGTGCAGGGCCGTAACTACCACCGAGGCACCAGGGGCCCCATGACAAACGTAGTTCACCAGTAAGTTATTTGAGGACTATTACACGGTGAATTGACAAAAAACTCTGACGCTTACTTAATATACTCAAGGGTGCCCACAGAGGGAGGGGGGTTATGACGCAGGCTGCATCGTTAAAATCTGGGGGGGGGGGCTTAGTAAATAGTACTTTTTTCTACTAAATAATAACTATTTTTCTAAAGGCCGAAATACACGGCGACACTTTTGTTGCTAGATTGGGTGTCTAGATTGAGTGTCGCAGTGGAGACACCGCCGAGAGTGGACGCTAGACCACCCCCACTCCTACCCACTCCGGTCTAGCTAGTTGCGCTCTCGGTGTTTGTTTTCCTCGTGTAGACAAGACACCTGTCATGTCAATTTGCTCTCGCACTCGGTCTAGGCTAGTTTCAGCTAGGTGAAACCTTTTCTAGAGCAAGCATGATCAATACCTCAGCCGTGCAACGCGTGTGGACGACGGAGGAGACGTAGATTATTAGACAAACGGGACACCGTGCAGACAATTCGGACACTGATCTAGGAACTTTATTCAAGGTCACACTCCGAGAGCACTCTCGGACACCAATCTAGCCAAATTTTGGCTCTCCGTGAAGACAGATCGGACACCGCTCTCGCTAGACTCTCTCGCTCTAAGTGTCGCCGTGTATTTCGGCCTTTAGTTATATAAATATTTTAAAAGGTATTAATATACCTCGCCGGCTACAAAACAACTCCATTATTATTTTATTCATTTATTTTTTTTTTTTTTTTTTTTGCCCATCTTAGTTAAACTTCAAAATTCGTCCCCACGAAACATCTTTTCTTGTGAAGGCAAACTTGTCTTCAGAAATCCTTAAAACTCATCTTTTTGCACTTAAATTTTCAAAAATTCTCTGGGGGAAGACCCCCGGACCCCCCACCGTTATTTGTCCAAAGGGGCCATGTGGACAATGTGGACTTGCAATGCTAGCAGGAGATTTGTAGTTAAAAAGCAATCATAAGGATTATCTAAATAATAAATAAACAGGAAAACAAAATTAAAGGCCTGAAGATGCCTCTAAAGGAGGTGAAATATTCTATAGAAAAGCAATTTTTAGTACTTTATTAAGAACCCTATGGATATTGTACAAGAAAATTGAAGGAATTTAAAATAAAAGGTAAAAGACTGGGATGATGAATTAAAAAAGTTGTTGAAATCCCCTTTTCTTTTTTTAATTACCCATAATAAAACATTACAGAACAATATAAAGTATTCATAGGTAAATTAAGAATATAATTCTTAGGACGAATATTTGATTTTATATAATAAATTATTGAGTTAATATAATTGTTATATTATAATTATAGCAAGCATTAGTGTATTATTCTGGATATTTATTAATTTGTACTTGAATAGAAAAAAATAAATAAATAATAATAAAAACTTATAAACTAGCAAAGGGGTGAGTAAATATTTCTTTAACAATAGATAGGATCGAGATATCCGGTTATTTTACTTTTTCCTCTCTTTTAGATGTTTGATTTCGGGAGCTTTTTTTCTTTTAAACTTTTTTTTTTTTCTTTTTTTTAAACTGCAAAAGCCTTTTTAAACAAAATTTAATAAAGAACCTGTAACAACTTTTAATAACTTGTAAATAAAAATAAAATGTAAAAAATCGTGGACATATTAGGTAACAAGAAATAAGGTTGCCACCATTATTAAATATCGAAAACAAATATTTCGATCACCTGTATTTTTTGTTTGTGAACATGTATCGTTTTTCAAAACGAATCGGACCTAAACACTTTCAAAACGATGTGTGAACGTAGTAAAGTAAATATTACTGTATTTTTCACCTCCACATGTACAAAGCTATAGGGGTTATGCCTATTAGTTCGTACGCGAACTACAAATTGGTCCCCTGTGTGACATTCCGTCAAAAACAAAGAATAAGAAGAGTTAAACCGTATTAAATTCCGTTACAAAATATTATTATTTGATATCACCCGACCTATCCCAAGAGTGCACACTCCCATGTCATTGCGCATTGCGTCATTTCAACACATTCACTCTCTTAATGCGTTCCGGTGTCCTCTGGCTGACGTGAGGTGCCGGAGAACACCGTTTCGTCGCGTTGCGCCTTAAATTAAGCTCTGGTAAATTAACTATCAGTAGGTAGGTGATGATTTAGCAATAGAGGCTAAATTAGGCTAAAGAGGCTCGATTTGGTGTCATGTGCAAAATAAAATATGTACTATAGTGTGGGTAAATTTAACCTCTAAAATGCATTAAAACATGTTTTGGGGGGTTATTTTTTAAAAAATTCCGTACCCCCTTTTTATGGGGGGGGGGGATTATCCCGTCAACACCATGTAGGGCCCCCAGAGCAATCTTGCCCCAGGGCCCCCAAGATTGTAGTTACGGCCCTGAAAGTGTGTAATGTCCCCAAATGTTTGTCTATCAATGTATATTTCTTAGTGTTCTGATAAAGATGTTTAAACTTTTACCTCTTTGCGGACTTGGATCAGAAGTAGCAGCTTTCAGTTGTCTGAATGTTGTTCTCCTGTGTCCAGCAGTGTTGGCCGAACATTCAAGCACGAGCAATCCTTGCCGAACATCAAACTCAGTTAGTTCAATCTCCAGCCAACCCCAGCTTTTAAACAGCAAAGGCTGACCAATAGCCGACTGCCTCAGCTCTTTCACTTGACTACGACCCTAAACAAATTTGTTTTAATGTTCCACATTAAAGATGGGTTAAGATAGCATTTAAGATGGGTTAAAGATAGCTAGCAGAGCACGGTTCCTTAAGAATTCATCTATGGCCTTCATACAGCGGATACGCAAAAAGTCGGTTTGGAGCCAACTTGAAAATGAATAAAACCTTCATTAAAATTTAAAAAAATAATTATTATATTTTAATAATATTTTGTATATTATTATTTTTTTAAATACTAGGGGGCTCCGCCCCCTACTCGCTTCGCTCTTCAATCCCCGAAAAGCGGCCGCTGCAATGTAAAGCACTCTAAAGGCACTCTAAAGCCACACGGCTCACACGGGGAGTGAAGACTCTACAGTGGCGCACTAAAGAGTGAACTCGGCCCGTCTGAACGTATAACAGTNTCTAAAATGAAGCATTAAAATTGATCTCATGTTTCATTCAATGTTGACAAATACATACATGCTGTAAAATATCACGTTACCTATAGAAAGTACTGAAAAGGACTGTTGAGAAAATTCCTAAATTCCTGAGAAAGACTGGTTTAGCGATTTTTTTCAAGGTGTGTGCATAGTTATGAAATGAAAAGGGTGAGGTGAAGGTAAAGATGCGTGAGTAAAGTGTAGACTGCGGCTGAATAGTGGGGGAAGGCACGGTACTATCTACTTTCTTTGTCTCTCTGACATTCTGATATACCTCCTTACAAGTTCTCCCTACCCCTCTAATCGCCCTCACTCTTTCTACACACAGTTTAGTATGTCACTCTCAAGAGCCTTCTTTTCTCCCGGACAACCCCCTTTTTCTCTTACCGCGCTCTTTCACACAGGTTTTGTATAGCACTCTTACTGAACTCGTTTGTTTACAAAACTTTTTTAATAATATAGATAGATATATTTCTACTTATTTTATAACTATTTTGTTCATTTTCTACTCATTTTTTCATTATATTGTTATTACTCCAAGGGAGGAAACCATTAAGGCATTTTTTAATATAGTTCTGTGAGTTTTTTTTAACTTGGTATTTATATTGATTCAAAGAAAGATCACAACTAAACTTAATACTGTCAAATGCTTCTACTGGCATCGAAATTATGTTTCTTCTATACATATAAGTTAACAAAGAAAAGCAGTAGGTATATACCCATGTTTAAAAAGTTTATTGATAAATCACAAGAAAAAGTGCAACAGCGGAAAGGATCCCTTCAGAACAGTAAATCAAACCGATCGAGCAACAAATTATGAATAACAAAATAACAAATAACAAACAAAAACAAGAAAACAAAAATATGTGTGAGGCTCTCACGCATTAGAAGTGAAACTTAAGTCTAGAATGCATTGCTCTCTTTCATTTTTTGACGAATTTATTATTTCAAGATTAAAAAATGGTTATGGGAAATTAAATTGAAAAAAAAAAATAATAAAATATTGCTACGCTAAGGCAACCACATTTATTCCAATAAAAATAAATGGTGTTTTTTTTTTTAATTTGCTGGTCTTTAAATAGATATAATACAATTAATCTGTAAAAATGTTACACTTGGACGAGTCTCGAATCGCAAACTTCGTTACACGATGTCACTATATGAAAAAATTCACTTTACCGCCGCCAAAGAAGTTTCACTTAAAAAAATACGTGTGGTGTCGTGGGACACCTGGTAGAAACGAAGTTCCTTTTCCGCTTTTCATTAAATAAAAATTATATATAAATTATAACATCTCAGTAATAACTACTTATACATGGTGGAGCTAGAAGAGCTAGAAAAGAGACAAAATTATAAGTAACAGTCTAAGTATAAGATTAGAGTTGGCACAATCAAAAGGCGGGAAAATTTTGAGGGAAACAATTTTATTGGTCCCCCATGTTGAATGCAACTTCGGAAAAAAATGCTCTACTCTACCCCTGTTCCACAAAAAAAAATATAACATAGCAACACCGATTTTCCCTTTTTATAACCCCAAAACTACCTCCACATTTGTTGTTTCCCGCCTTCGATTGTGCCAACTCTAATCTTATAGACTGTAACTGTTTTTACTAGAGGGGTTGAGGCAAAATTAAATGAAAAGCTTTTTATTATCTTTGAAGTGAGTGTCTTTCAATAAATAATGTATTGTATATTGATAAACAAGTTAATGATAAATTTATAGTTAAAGCAGATGTTTTTAGAGTAGAACAAAAAAGAACTGTCCCCTCAAACGCTGACAGCAAATTAATCCAATTAAATATTAAAATATAAAATATAAATCATTAACTCATAAAAACTTTTGCTTGTGTCAGGTTGAAATGTTACATGCTCGTTTCCATTGTACTATAGGTTATGTATACAAAGTTTCATTAAAATCGTTACGTTAGAACGTAAGATATAGGTAAAAACGTTGTTTTGTTTATTTTAATCGTTTTGGTCCGCTTTAATAAATTTAGCGATCTTTATCACTTCATAGAAGTGTCGGTGTTCGTTTTACTAAAATATTTTATGTGTAAAAGTTGTTTGTCTCATTAAATAGATGAACTTAGAATTTTTTCCCGTCCAAAAATTCCAATTTTTTAATTTGACACTTACGTTTACGCGAGCGTTGCGCGCGTACGCTTGGGCGGATAACGTTGTCCAACGAAATTGTTTTGGGCATTGTTAAAATGAACTTGTGTATCAAATTTCAACTAAATCAGTCAACTTTTACATAAATTATCGCCATTATCGGTAGATTTCGTGACGGATTTTGCGTGACGGTGATTTTGGTCGTTTTTTTCGGATTCACTCCAGGGCCCAGAACGTGTCATTTTCAGGAAATTCGTTTCAAAAAAGAGGGTCAATACTGAAATATTTCTGAGATATGTTGTTATCACTCTTTATCTAAGAAGTTTTAAGCATCCACTTTTTATATTTCATAACAATTACATTTATTGAACATCATAGGAAAATAAATTTATATTAATTGCTAGAAATATTAGTAAACCAGCTGGATAGGTGGGCTTCGCGCACCTTATCCGTCTAGAAGTTCCGTATGTAAATAATAATTGAAACAATATAATCAATGTATCTTTATTATTTCATAATTTCGTATTTTAGTGAAAGTAGGCTATATTATTTTTTTTATGCATTTTCAATTATTATATTTTATACGAACTTCAATTTTCAATTTTAGTTACAATGAGCCTATGTACCAAATTTAAGATCTTTAAATACATTGGAAGCTAAGATAATAGTATCTGATTAAATCCAAAATGGCGGCCATATGTTAAAGTGAAAGTACCTTTCATTTTCGTCTTTAGCTACCATAGGTCTGTGTACTAAATTTCAGATCTCTAGGTCCTGTAGAAACTGAGATAATAGAGTTTTATTAAATTTAATATGGCGGCCATATGTTGAAGTAAAAGAGTCTTTAATTTTCTTCTTTAGGTACCTTAAGTCTATGCACTAAATTTAAAATCTCTAGGTTCACTGGAAGCTGAGATAATAGAGTATTATTAGAGTTGTACAACCTCCTGGCCAACCCCCTACGTAAAGTAAATTAAAAAGAAAGATTGGGTCGGAGATCGGGGAAATAAGCCGGCTTTACACCTTGCGATTTGTAGGTGCAATCTGGAGGAACGATAAATCGCATGATATATCGTTGCAACCTGGGAGCGTTTACACCACACCGATTTCTTACCCCGATCTCCGACCCAATCTTTCTTTTTAATTTACTTTACGTAGGGGGTTGGCGGTTGGCCGGCAGGTTGTACAACCTCACTTTACACGCACCGATCTCGACCGACTTGTCGACCGATCTCACAGATTGAATAAGTTTTAATTCGATCAACAACCCAGTCCAACCCCGATATCGTTATACAATTTCCATTTACACCTTACGATATATCGGTGCGATTTATCGTTCATTCCAGATTGCACCGACAAATCGCAAGGTGTAAAGCCGGCTTTTTTTAAGAAATCGGTGTGGTGTAAACGCTCCCAGGTTGAAACGATATATCATGCGATTTATCGTTCCTTCCAGATTGCACCGACAAATCGCAAGGTGTAAAGCCGGCTTAACATAACCTTCTTTTGCTTACTTACAAATAAATGCTGCCCCACCACTCAAACCCGTCTAGTGGCTTCTTTTTCTTCTCTCCCATAAGTTGGCTAATCTGAGCTGTCAGATTTAAAAAGTATAATCATATAGCAGGATACTATGCAGAGATCCTCAAGCTGTGAACCTACCTTTAGAGGGCAGACCAGAATTCGTTCGAAAAATATATTCGGCAGAATTCAAACGATATACAATCATAGAAATTATATGAATCTAGATATTCCGAAGGAGCTGCCGTCTGAGATTTTGTAAATCCTTTAGTTTAAATTCTATTACAGGTATCATTATCAAGTTGTTCATGATGAGAGCCATTTGCAACTGACTCTCATCAAACTTAGCTGCAAATAACTCATAAAATTTAGCTGCAGATAACTCTCATCTAACTTGGCTGCAAATGAATCTCATCATGGGAAAATTAACAGAACCTTCTAATGAGAATGTGAAATGATTACTCTAGAACAGGGGTACTCACTACGCGGCCCGCGGGCCGCATGCGGCCCTCAGTACAATATTGTGTGGCCCTCGACCGTACGTAAAACTCGCGATATTTTCCCCATTATCTTACGTGGCTAGAAAATTAAAGTGTCTAAGAAATGACAATAAATAAATTGTTCAAAACTAATCCTGATCATATTTTCTTGAACCTACACAAGGCTACTCGGCAAAACGCCATGTCCTCGTCTGGTGTTGGAACAGTTCCTATGTGTCACGCTTGCGTGGCACATCCCTAGGTGTCTCTCAGTAACACAAATTGTAAACCATATTGCAGTGAGCAAAATCACGGTATTACATTGCAGATGTGTTCTGCCAGTCAAGTAGGTAAGAATGGCGGTGTGAGAGTACGCTCGTCTCTGATAATTCCTATATCTTATCTTCTTGAGCCGATATAGGTCCAGAGTTGGGTCATCGTCGGGCCCCTGATGAGTCGGTAGCGACGAAACGATGCAGGACATGGCGTTTTGCCGAGCCAACATCTTTCTTTGTGACGTTTGTCTGGTGTTGGAACAGTTCCTATGTGTCACGCTTGCGTCA
>KZ652059.1:51431-64808 GCA_001010745.2 Gerris buenoi
TTTAAAAAAAATAATTAAATTGAAAAATTAATTAATTAATTAATTAATTAAATTTAATTAATTAATTAATTTGTTAAAATGTTTTTGTATTGGTAGAGTCTATGTGCTAAGTTTCAGCTCGATTAGATAAGTGGAAGAGGGTTAACTAGACTTCCAAAAATGTTGACGCCAGGCACCATCCACGCACCCAGGCACAAAAGTGAAGTTACTATAAAGGATTTTAAAAAATTCCGTCAAGTACTTGCCAGCAAGTTACTAAAAGGGTCTCTTCGGTCGTAAATAATAATAATATAAACTTTGCCCGCAAGTAACAAGGTTATAATGGATTGCTTCAGCTCATCACCGGATGGTGATGAATGATGAGCTAACCTTAGGAGTTTGGTCTTGGTACTTCGTACAGGAAAAAAGTTGATCATCGGACGTGGTCACAACTTGGATGAATAGAATACGATACGTTCCATTTTGATCGGTAACAGACCCGTCATTTTTAGCTTTTAAAAGCATCCGTCGGTTGCCGAAAATGTTCCGTTTTTTTTTTTTTTTTTTTTTTTTTTTTTGAGAGGGGGAAGGACCTATTTCAGATGCTCTGGGTAAAATGCAAAAATTGTCCCATACACAGACTTAATTAGTTCATCACGTTTTCAATCTTAGTAAATATGTTATTTATAAACGGTTTGCTTATCAATTGTGTGATATTTACTCATCATCAAGCGAATCTCAGTCAATCACTTACAGTCATATTATCTAAAGTTTTGACTTTTGACACTCAAATTGGCCAACCTAAATGATGAAAAAAAAATAATAAAGCCACTATAGGCCTATAGGAGGGGTGGGGCCGGTGACATTTTTGTTTGCCTAGGTGGCCCGACCTTCTAGAATTCAAAATCCTGACTTCTCATTGGCTCCCGACGGAGTTATCTCTCCACTAGAGAACATTGAGTCCTGAGCTGTGGAGAGAGAGTTTACACAGTTTGTTATATTACATTGTACACAATAATTATTTTAAAAGAATTAGTTAGTTATTTTACATAATTATATATTTATTTTAGTTTTGATTATATATTTATTTTATTATATATTATTTTAGTTTTTATAGTTTTAGTTATTTATAGTAATGATGACTATATACATTTAGTTTTTATACTTATTATTTATTTTTTTTATTTTATTTTTATTTTATTTTAGTTTATCTTAATAGCTAAAGTATATTTATAAATCTAGTGTATGTCGGCAATATATTTTTTTATTTTAGTTTTGAATAGTACCAAGGATTTTATATTTTTAAGTTCATCAGGTAGTTGATTGAACAGTATTATTGCACAATAGGTCCAGTGTCTTTGGGCCATAGAGGTTCTGAGAGCTGGTACTATGTAATTTCCTCTGATTTGACCTCTAGTAATAATTTCATGGTCAATTCTTTTTATGTTGTGTTTCCCTTCCTTAAGGTGGGTTATACATTTATAATTATACATCTGTTTAAGAGTCAGTATCGAGAGCTGCTTAAATAGTGGCTTTGAATGTTCTATTCGTTTTTTATTTAAAATTATTCTTAAAATTGATTTTTGTTTTAAAAATATTGTTTCCTTGGTAGTGTCACAAGCTGATCCCCAAGTAAGAAGTCCATACTGTATTATGGAGTCAACAATGCCATAATACAAGACTCTCAACTGTGAGATACTTAGATACATTTTTAGTTTCATGAATATAAATGTTAGCGCGCGTAATTTTGTATTTAACTTGTTAATATGGGCCTTCCAATTTAAACAGTTATCGATAGTGACTCCCAAATATTTAACTGTGGAGACCCACTCAATACGTGGGCACTGGCAGTGTGTTAATTGGCAATTTATTTTATGTACTATTAATTTTGGGATTTCAGGCAATGCACTTCTATGTAACGAGTAAGTCATTGCACATGTTTTTTTTACACTTATAGTTAATTCATTGAATTCAAACCATTGTATTATTCGTTGTAGGTCATTTTGAATAAGTGTTGCCGTTTGTATATATTGTTCAGACTCACATAGCAAAACTAGATCATCTGCAAATCCTATCAATGAAGAGTTTGTAACTATTTTAAAAATTGAGTTTATATATATAATGAACAATAAGGGACCAAGAACAGTGCCTTGTGGAATCGAATAAGTGGATGTAAAGTTATTTCCTAATGTAGTGTTTAGTTTAACTCTGTATAATCTGTTACTTAAATAACTTTGGAACCATCTTAGCATAGTACCATATATTCCTATGTCATTCAATGCTTTAATTAATTTACTATGTGAAACACTGTCGAAAGCTTTCGTCAGGTCTATGTACACTGCAATAGGTTTTTTGTTTCTGTCTAAACTTTCTGTTATAAATGTCGATACTTTATTTATAGCGTCTTGAGTATTTAAACCGTTTTGGAAACCGAACTGGTTGCTGGATAATATTTTATAAGTCTGTATGAATTTGTTAAGATGTTTTTTCGCTATTTTTTCTAGAATTTTTGCTATGTTTGATACTAGCGAGATGGGTCTGTAATTTGTAGGTTCATTTGAGGGTCCATTTTTGTGAATAGGATAAATTATAGCAATTTTTAATATGTCAGGAAAAAGTCCCTGCTTAAAGCTCAATTTAGCGATGTGTAATAATGGCGTTTTTAGTGAGTTAATATTCTCTTTAATAATGGGAACCGTAATTCCGTCATGTCCCGGTGAAGAGCCACCTCTTAGTTGGTTGACAGCCTCTATTACATCTTTTTCAGTGATTAAGTCTATCTTACTCCATCTCTCATCAATTTTTTTGTCTCCTATTGTTGTTTCATTTGTTTTTTTCGGTAAACAATTTGCCATTTCTTGCCCTATGGTTGTGAAATATTTACACATAGTATCGGCCCCTTTTGTTGGGTCACGTATGGTGTCGATTATTGTACCGTCTATATCCTTTATTTCTTTGAGTACCACTTTATCTTTTTGTTTTCTGAATGTTAATTTATTAACTTCCTTCCATATTTTAGACATGTCATTTTCACATTTCTCTATTTTCTGTCCGTAGTAGTCTTTTTTAGTTTTTTTTTTCAAGGAATTCAACTTTTGGGTATATTTTTTAAAATAAGTTTGTAATTTTTTATTGTTTACTTGTCTTAAAGCTTTTTTATTAAGTTTTTCTTTTTTTCTAATGGAAACCACAAGGCCGTGGGTGATCCATGGTTGTAATTTTCTGAATTTACGCGATGGTGGGTGGATTTTTTTTATTTCAGTGGCAACTTGCATATTCTCTGTTAATTTAGAAATAAAATTGTTTGTTGCGGTATTAATGTCATTTTCGATAGTGCAATCCGTCCATTTTTCCAAGGCAAGCAACTTCTTTAGATTCTCATAATTGATTCTTTCATAAGTAGTCGGTTGTTTAATATTATTATTATTCTTAAAGGTATCATTATTTATGTTAATACTAAAAATAATAGAAAAGTGATCAGTAATACTCGTTTTTAAAACCACTGCTTTAATCTTCTCTATCAGTCTGTCCGTGACAAATAAATGGTCTATGGTTGTTTTGCTATATTGGGTAACTCTAGTATAATCGTTTATTAGACTTAAAAGTTTGTTTTCAGTCATGATGTCCAAGTAAAATTCTTCATTTTTTGTTAGTTCGTTATTTTGGTTTATATCTATATTAATATCACCTATTATTATAACTTGCGTATGTTTTCTTTCCATCAAGAGATTTCTAAATTCATCTATGAATACTTTTATGTCGCTATTTGGTGATCTATAAAATGTAAGTAGTTGTATATTGCTATTTTGTATTGTAACTTCAATACAATTACACTGGGTTAATTCTATTTCTTTCCATATTGTGTTATCCATTATTTCTTTCCTAACGAACATCACAATTCCACTATTCTGATTAAAATTATTGGAGGTTTTAATTAAGTTATAGCCGTTTATATTAAATAAATTTACATCAATGTTCTTAATTCTAGCTTCGGTTAGTATTATAAAATCAAAACTGCTTTTCATTTGCTCTAATTTTAGGGTAAATTCGTCAAAGTTTTTATTTAAGCTTCTTATATTCATGTGTATACATTTGATAGTTTTGGGGTCAGTCATGATATCGTCAACTGACTGCGGGACTTTTATCATGTTTGTAAGCGTAATATCTTCTAAAGTGTTAATGTTCTGCATTTAGATTTGTGTAATTTTTTATGGCGTCCTCGCTGACAGTTTGTATCTTACTAACTAATAAACTAATGAGGTCAGGTTCACCTATTGTCAAGTATCTGAAGCTGTGTGTGTGTCTGCTTAGGGCTACTATGACGTGTGGAATGCTATTATAAATATTTAAACGTTTTGTGTTAGTTCTTACTAGTACTACCCTTTTTGAAGTCAGTCCCTGCGCCTCATGTACTGTATGTATTCGTATTGGTTCTTTGCATTTATTTTCTAAACATTGACATAACATTTTCTTTTCACTCTGTGTAAACGTTAATAATAGTGTATCCGATTTTAGTTGGAAAAAAGTTCCGTCCGATATGGTTTGCTTAATCGATCGTACCTTATGATTTGTCGTCTTAATTTCATTGTAATAAGTAGAGAGAAGGTAGCACACGTCCTGCGGGCATCTTTTTGAGGTCGAGAGGGTCTGGTCGGGGTCGCACAGTCGAGTGATACTGGACCAAGTTGATGGGAGAGAAGTTCTTTCGATGTATGGTATTTGGTTCGCATCTCCAAGTAAGATAATTTTAGTCGAATTGGCCAGCTCAGAGATAAATCCAATGTAGCCGGCATGCATGAGAACAGCTTCATCTATAAATACCCTATCGTAATTTTTATCCGAGCCATTAATTATAAACGAGGATACGGTTCTGTAGTCTTTGTATATCCTGTTTTTGTCTGTGATTTGGTAGTTTTTTTCCACTGAATCTCTAATTTCCTTTAGGTTAGCTCGGGTTTGCGTTAGGACTAAGTCCCGTCCTGGTTTATGTTCTTGTACTATATATCGAGTCTTGCCGCATCCAGGTACTCCATCTACCCAGCTGATATTTGGAATTGTCCTGTTAGTTATCTTCAGTCTATTTATTTTAGTTATTAGTTCTCCGTCTAGCATTAGCTCAGTATTTTTAGTGACTAATATATATCTTTCCGTCGTTTCAAAGTTATTTTCTTTATCGTTATATGGCACATACATACCGTCGCCTTGTAAGCAGTAGCCCATTCTGTACTTGGTAATCGTGTGCCAGAGAAATTTCTTATCCTGGTTGTCATATATATTCATCTCTTTCCTCTTAATATCATTAATGGCTCTTGTTGATTCTAATATATTTTTATTTATTACAGATGATAGTATAATTTTATATTCTTCAGCGTTTTTTAGGTCGCGTTGAGTTAATAGGTTACGAAGTTCAAACATACTGTTAATATAGGATTCGATTTTATTTGATCCGGGCAATAGTCCGTGTATAGTGGCTTTATTACTTAGTGTCTGATAGGGTATATTTAAGAACTTTAAGTTGTCATTTCCTTTGTAATAGAATATAAATCTCAGGCTAGTCGTATCGTTTACTAATCTTAAAATGTCTACGCTTGAAATATCACTGAGAGCATTAAATATATCTACCCCGATAACAAGAGGGTACTTATTTTCTGCCCATACGTTAATGCCATGAATAATAGATGCAAATTTTTCAAATATATTTTCATTTTCTGTTTGTATTATCAAAGTTTTATTTTTTAGAAGTTCGGACGTTTTTACACAGAATGTCTCAGACGAATAGGTTTTTAGCAAGCACCAATAATCTTCCTTAATATATTTTGTTTTTAAAGCGGTAGATAGTCCTTTTGACAATTTATAGGAGGTTCCATTTTTAGTGGCAAAACTAATGTTAATGTCTGTATGTTCTCCAAAGTTGTAAATGATTGATGTCCTACTTTTAACTGTGTCTTCTGTTACTTTTAATTTATTTATTTTATTTAGCAGTATATCTAATTTTAGGATATCTTCCTTTATGTTATTATTTTTATTTGGTAATTGGTCTCTTTTGGTAAGTCGGCTTATCATATTTATTATTTTAGTTAGTTTCATAGCTGGTTCTGTTTATTTCTTTTTGTATAGCTTGATAGTGGCACGGGCATTTAGGGTCGTTTGCTTTATGATCGGTTGGCTTACCTTGCTTTTTGCAGTTGATGCAGACAGGCTTGCGGTTTAAGTTAGGGCACTGCTTGATGTCATGGTCTTTGGCACAGTGGGCGCAGTTCGGTTTTTCTTGTCTGCAGTACTTCGTTGTGTGAAAATATTGATTATAATTAAAGCATCTTGTGGCTACTACGTAATCCTTTACCCGACATGATGACCACTCAATGTACAACTTATTTGCATTTATTATTTCTCTTCTTATGGCTGGGTCACACTCAACTACCCAGTGTACGGTTTCTCTATCTCTGGGCCCGACTTTAAATAATGGTTTTATCACTTCCTCGTCATTGCAGTTTATTTTATTAAATAGATTTCCATTTTTATACTTTATTATTTCTACTAGTTCTTTCTCATTTATTTCCACCGGTACATCGTAGATTATTATTTTGGGTCTTCTTTTTTTCGGCTCAGTTATATTAAATTTCCCGGATTTTGCCAATTTACTTTCCATTATTTTTTTCTTATCCTCCTCATTTTCGAGTATTAGAAGTATACCCCCTCCTCTCACGACAAAGGGAAATGAATAGTCATTAAGACAAAGGAAATATCCCTTATTCTTAATAGCCATTAAGACAAAGGGAATATCTCTTAATCTTAATAGCCATAAATACAAAGGGAATATCCCTTTGCCTTAATAGTCATTAAGACAAAGGGAATATCCCTTTGTCTTAAATGCCATCAAGACAAAGGGATATTCCCTTGATCTTAATAGGCATTAAGACAAAGGGAATAGCTCTTTGTCCTAATAGTCATTAAGACAAAGGAATATAAAGAGGAGAGTTTACAACCCTTAGTCTAACAATATTTTATATTAAGGGATATCCTGTTCCTTAGTCCCAAAGTACATTATATTGAATATCCCTTCGTCTTAATAGCCATTAAGACAAAGGAAATATCCCTTAGTCTTAATAGCCATTAAGACAAAGGGAATATCTCTTAATCTTAATAGCCATTAAGACAAAGGGAATATCCCTTAATCTTAATAGCCATAAAGACAAAGGGAATATCCCTTTGTCTTAATAGTCATTAAGACAAAGGGAATATCCCTTTGTCTTAAAAGCCATCAAGACAAAGGGATATTCCCTTGATCTTAATAGGCATTAAGACAAAGGGAATATCTCTTTGTCCTAATAGTCATTAAGACAAAGGAATATAAAGAGGAGAGTTTACAAACCTTAGTCTAACAATATTTTAGACTAAGGGATATCCTGTTCCTTAGTCCCAAAGTACATTAGATTGAATATCCCTTAATCCCTTTGTCTCAATAGCCATTAAGACAAAGGAAAAGAATATAAAGAGGAAAGTTTACAACCCTTAGTCAAACAATCATCAAGCACTAAAAAAGTGATGTGTTTTGTACACTTACTTTTGTCATATATCGATATATTCTCCTAGTAATATATCGATTGTCACTGTTATCTTCTAACAACAATGTATATAGTGTCCGACGAAGATTTTTCGACAGTGTTTTTAGCGATGTTTTTTTTCATTATAAGACATTTATTTACAAAGATTTTTGCCTGTTTTTATATTTGGCACCCAATTCCAGTGTTTTTAGCTATCCTGAGTGAATCTCCCACCCTTTCCTGACATTTCCCGTATGTACGTGAGTGGATATATTTTATACATTTTTAAAAAAAAAAACTAATGATTTTATCGACACGGTACAATGAAAATAGTTGTTAATTTGTAAAAAGGAACAGTTTAAAAATAACCCGAAGTCAATCGGACAATTATAAATAAGTGGGTGCTCAAGTGCAAATTTACCCCTTCAACTAATAAAGACCATTTACATATGTATTGAAATACCTTTAATTCTAACTCCTTGTTGATTTCCTTGTTATCTAATCTTGTTATATTTTATCAAGTAAATGTCTCATGGTTCCATGATATCTTGTTCTCTTGTTCTTGAATTTATAAATTGTTTTGACAATTAATTCACATCGTGTTTATAATCTTTTAACCTAACCTCTTATAACCTTTTTTGTTGACAGTTAATAGCCATCCTATAAAATCTCTTCTCCTATCTCCTATCTCTCTCTTAATATTTAAACGTGCAGTTAAGCCTCGTCCAGACCGAGCAGAGGAAACGAGACGAGCATTGGTCTCTGCGCATGCCCTGTCTGAGATGCGCAGGCGCACTTTATACTGGGCATGCGCGGAGACCAATGCTCGGCTCGTTCCCTGTTTGGTTCGGCAGTCTGGACGAGGCTTAGTAAAAATTAAATACATATTTAGCTAAATTCAAAATGACGGTCGCCAGTATTCTTAAATAGGTCATATTCAAAATGAATCAATGCGTGGGCACTAGGTATGTACTTGTAACAAACTTGGCCCATTCAAAAAGATTTTTGAATCCGCGCTATGGAAGTCAGATTTGAAAGACGTTTCGTTTAAGCCTCGAAAATTGTTTTCTTTCCTTAAGCACTAACGGTGTTTTTATTTAGTTACATTTAATTAAAATTAAACCTATCAGAAAAATCCATCATAAAAATAACTTTTCCTCGACGAAGACTCGAACCCAGCCTCTCTCCGTCTCCGTTTAAAGCTATTTTCGAAGGAACTAGATTTTTCCCGGGAAAATAGCTTACATCGTTAGATTCTTATTTAAATGGACTACATTTTAGAAGTTTACTGATTTCCGGCATGAGCACTTATATTATTACTTTTAGTCATAATCCCATTATTATGCTGAAACTGTTATATTTAAAAAATAAATATGTATTTTCAACGAAAGAAGAAGAGAAAGGTTTCGTCGCCATGTTAAGTTTAAGAAGAAAAAGAAGAAAAACTGCATAAACAAAAAACAGCTGTTTGTTTGTTGTTTGTTTACACTTACATTACACCCTATTTAACCGATATTAGTGCTGTGTTTTATTACAATTATTGTTGGAGTGTTGAACCGAATGAAGTGACATTGTGATAGCGGCTATCGAGATGGATATTGACTTAGGGAAGCTGATCAGGGAAGTGGAGATACGTCCAGCTCTGTGGGACCAGCGATCTGTTCACCATAATAACAGGGAAATCGTACAGAAGCTCTGGGCTCAGGTTGCCTTCGCCTGCCGACTACCTGGTAAATACAATTCCACCTCATATAATACTCAATTTTTATCTAACAACAATTCAAAATTCGTTTGATAACTTATTATGTCGAAGTTTCAAAACGTAAACAGCGTGTGATCGATTTAAAGTTAGCTACAATAACTTATAACTGCTTAATCTTAGTTAGGATTACAATAGACAATATCTACTATGGTGCCTTATTGGTGTCAAACCTCTAATATATTAAGTTTCTGCTCAGAAAAACACCTTCAGTGAAACAGTCAAATCAATAGCTTCCTTCTTTGTCAAGAGAATGTACAAATGATTAAGTAGATAATGACTAATTTGCTTGATAAACTTAATGATCCCCATACACGTTGAGACATGTTGTACTGCGGTAATAAACTTTATGAGCCCATGAATGTTGGAGATATGTTGTACCGCATTGATAAACTTTATGAGCCCCATAAGCATTGAGATACGTTGTATTAAGGTAATAAACTTTATGAGCCTCATAAATATTGAGAATGTTGTTCAAAGTGTATAAGCTGATCTTCCAATTAATAATATGATAATATTGATATAAAATCAAAACTCTGAGATAAACACCTGTTAGACTGTGTATGAGCTTGTTGTAGGGCTTAGACCCTACACTCACAGAGCTGAACTCAAAAGAAACTGATCACCGACTTATATCACTAAACTATCTGCTACGAGTCACAAACCTGTGTAATTAAAGGCCCCTACACACGATCTGACCATGTCGGCCCAACCAAGTCGGCACCCGATCTGGTCAGTTGTAGACTCGGCTACACACGTTCCCGACATGGTCAGTCACCACCGTTCCTTCATCGTGTTATGACGACAGCACTACACACGGCCAAATCTTGTTACTTGGTTGCCCGACCTAGGGTGGTCGGGTGGCAATGCCCACCCGACAGCCGACTTAGTGAACCGAACAAGTCGGGCCAGTGCCTCGACTACACACCGCCCGACCCAACCAAATCGGATCGTGTGTAGGGGCCTAGTAGTCACTAGCCGTGTTGGATACTTAACTTGTCAACTCTCAAATCAAGTATTTACTCAAGTAGTCACCTAGTTACTCGTCTGATTGATTTGTTTATCGTTATATAAAAGTATTTCATATGTTTGAAAATGAAAATGAATTATCAGCAAGATGATATAAAATTAGTTGGAGAAGTGTGAAAACATCCCCTGTGTTTTCATATTTTGCCTGAGTAGTGCAGGGGAAATCAATTGCATTCTAACTAACTGTCTTTAGACATACAGAAACCTATTTATTTATTTATTTATTTTAAAGTTGGAGTTCTTTTACAACAAAAAAAAATTGGCGGATTAATACAGTAACACAGATTCATCTCTCGAATCATTATTGTGCTCCAATTTTAATCACTTTTGTGTAAGCCTCGTGAGCAGAAATGCTTCACTTATAAATTAGTAATCAGTTAGTAATTAGTAATTAACCTTCTCCCTCTTACTCACTCAACTCGTGTTTATTTAAAAAACCTTTTTTATAATATTGAAAGCTAAGTAAATACAAATACTTGTTTACTGTTTCAGTTGAACTAACGAGAACCAAGTGGAAGAGTTTGAGAGACAACTTCAGGCAAGAAATCCGTAAAATACAGAGAGGGAAGTACGGTGACCCGTGGATGTCACCTAGTAGTCACAAGTCTACCTGGGTGTGGTATCCGAGACTCATGTTCCTCAAATCACAGGTGCCTCTGTATAGCAGCGCTTCCTTCTCCCCTTCTGCAGGCGATTGCTCGTCTCCTGTGTGCGAACGTCCCGTTATGGCTCACCGACACCTTCCCGAAACCTTCTACTACGACGTCAACTCAGTATGCGATACGGTTTTAGAAGAGACCGCACCCGAAAATTGGGATCCGATGTTTCATAATAATTTTCAGAGGTTTTTCCGACCTCTGCAAAACCCGACTAGATTTCTCGACACTTCTAGTGAACCTGGTAGAAGTATCGACATCCAAACTAAAAGACCTAAGAAGAAGCGATGCGATGAAACTCAGATGTATTTGAAAAGTTTACTTGGGCCGCTGAAAATCCTTCCAAGGCACAGACAAATCCACGTACTCGATACGATCAGACAACTAGTCCAGGAACAAACTGCTTTAGTATCAGATAAATCTAACCACAAGGCTACTCTCTCAAACTGAATTCATAGAAATGTCTTGGTAGGTATAAATTACCACTTTTCTTGCTATTAATTAATGTGTTAGCATAAAGGCAAAGCTAAATTTGAATTTCCATGGGTGGTCCAAGCCATCCACTGATTTCTACAGCTATGGATTGATTTATTTTTTTATTTCCTGCTGTTCTATTATGCGGAAAAAAAACTGACTACTTAAGAACTGAATATTACTCCAAACTCAGGAAAAAATAATATACAAAAAAAAAATAATAATAAAATAAGACATTAGGAGTTGAACGAGCGGTGTTTATAATACTATTTCATGCTGTTCACGACAAAGGAGAATGGAGTAAAAGGACCTGAAGAGAGCCAGATCTGGTACTCATAATTTAAATCAAGAAGGCCTGACTGAGATGAACAGGGTATCCTGAAGACTATAGAGCACTCAATAAGGTGTGAAGAGGAAGATCAAGAGGAATGAGGCACAGAGGCTTACCTAGATAAAGCTGCTGATGAACTGGAGACAGACCTAAGGAGGATTAGAGTAAGGTGCGGACAGTAGCCCAGGATAAATGTGAATAGAGGCATATAATTGGTCAGTCCCAAGACCCACACAGGCTGTACCACCAAAGGGTAAGTATGTATGGACAATAGGACTTTTAGATTTAAGTGGAGGTTATTAACCTTACTGAGATAGATGGCAGGAAATTGTTCGAGAGGCCAGGGTCCACCCAGGACTGTAGAGCCAGCGAAAGTAAAAGTAAAGTAAAGTATTCCTTACTACTGTAAAGGCGGAGATACACATGCCTGTAGCTTGAACAAAAACATACCAGCTACTTGCATGTGGATATTTTAAATAGCATGCCTGTAGCTGGCAAGCAAGTAGATGAAAACTTAATAAAAATCCTTGGTATGCCAGTTACTGGCAAATACCCTCTTTTGGCATGCAAGCTACTTTCCCAATTTGACGGTATGTGTATCTCCGCCTTAATAGTGAGAAAAAGTTATTTATTTTTTTTGTATTGGACTAACTGATAAAAAATTTAAAATTTTAACTCTATAAAATTGTATTTCTTATCTTACCTGTTGAATTTTCACTTTTCTATAAGAATCTGTAGTGTGATACAAGATTTATTACCTTAGTTGTAACTTAGCTAATGTTTTCTTTTGTTTTTCTGTTGGCAATGATTTTATCTTTCAACATTGGTAATAGTTAAGATACGAAGCGTTAGTGGAGGTCATCATGAAGTGTTAAAATAAAAAGGTCTCTCCACTAATCTTCCAGTAAAAAATATTTAAAAACATTCAAAGCAGCTATCAGCCACTATAGGGCAATCAGCAGGTTGAAAATTGAAAAATCTTAATCAAAAAAAAATTATTTTTTTTCCTCACTTTGGTTGGCTAATCTGAGTGTGAGAAGTAACAACTCGTATTACACATACCGCAGAACCGTTTTGATAATAACCGGTAATTGTTTGTTGGAACAAACCTACATGCTTTCCCAGTAATAGAATAGTTACTTACGCAACAAGGGAGAGAAGTATGTTTTCCGGCTCGAGGTTAAGTTTTCTCCTGAGGCAACGCCGAAGGAGAAGCCGAGGGAGATAACTGTAGTATTAGCTCTCGAGGCTTGCCGAGAGAGATAATCCCGAGAGTAGAAATACTTCGATCCATGTTGCGTATTAAATTTTATCTACGACTAGTGCACCTAGTGTTGCCAGATGGCTTTCTGAGAAACCCACCATTTTCTCTTTTAAAAAACACCATTTTTTTAGAGATACAGAAATTTCACATCAAATTGAAAAATACGTGTATAAGAATGGGCAATAAGGGGGAGGAAAAAGTATAAAACAAAACTTAAATTTATTTTAATATTTAACTACGTATTTATTGATTATAATAATTATAATCAAAGGAAAATAAATATTTGTTTCAAATAAATCATTTTTTTAAAAAATAAAATAAATAAATAAACATAATAACAA
>KZ652059.1:79432-93817 GCA_001010745.2 Gerris buenoi
TTGAAAAGTAGGATTCATAACAAAGTAAATAAAATAACGATGGCAAATAGGACAAAGGGTGGTATATTTTTAATAATGAACTGTTGTACAAAGGAAATCTAACTTTTCATCTTTCAGTTTTGATATATTTATTGCTATTATTAGTCACAAAATTACCCACCAAATTCATTTCATTTTTAAAATAAAAAAGGTGAATAACAAAGTAAAAGAGTGCCGATAAAGGTCTATGTTTCACAAAAACTAAATAATAAAAAGAATTTTAAAGATTAGCAAAAATAAAAAGACGCAAAAAGAGAAAACACATTTAAACTATTTATTTTTGTTTATTTTTTACAGTGACATTTCGCATAAAAAGGTAACATTATTGTTACTAACCAACTACTAACCGAACTAACCGTATTTCGAGTTCGGTCGAAGCGGTCGCGACCGAAGCGGTCGACCGCTAAAACGACCGGAGCTTTACGAACGCGGTCGGTTGTTTAGGTTGGTGTTTCCGGACACACCGGTTACTTCTCGGTCGACCTGGTTAGTGTTTCCGAACGCACCCTTAGTGCGTTGACAGCGCGGGAAAAAATAGCAAATGGGGGGACGAGCCAATGAGAGCTTGAGATTTTCCCGGACAAAAGGTCGGGCCAACTAGGCAAAGATAAATGTCTCTAGTGGAGGGGAGAGGCCATCTGGATAAACGCTGCCCCACCCCTATCCACAGACCTAGTGGCTTTATTATTTCCCCCAGAGAGGTTGGCCAATCTGTGTGTCACTCTATTTCCCACGCTGTCAACGCACTAAGTCTAGTTGTTCCATTACTGTAAACCAGGTAGAGGTCCAACTCGAAGAAATTTCATTGGCATGTACAATCCGAATTAGCCGGGTTTACTTTAGGACCCCTCTAAGCTTCATAATATATCTTACGAGGTGTGAAGTAAACTATTGTATTCTGCTCAACACTTTTGTTGCAAAACCTCTTTAGATTCTTGGATACTCTCCATTTCTAAAAACTAGAATTATAGATCAGGGAAAGAGCAGGTAAGCAAGACTAGCCCAAACCCCGTGAACTGTATGGAAAAATCACATTCCACCTGTACATACACCGCAAACCAGCTTGGGTAATTTGGGGTAATTGAATCTTGAGGCATTTGGGCTGAGCTCTAGGAGATGATACGGTTGAGAATCGCTTAGCGGCACAACTTTGCTTAATTGAGAGAGTATATCTCTTTGTTAAAGAATTCAATTTGTATGATTTAAACAATTGAGAAATTATATATGCATATTTATTTATTTATTGTTTTATCAGGGTGTCAGACAACTAGGTCATATACACCCAATGTATATGATTTGTTCGTAGGAGAGTTGATATCCCTTTGTAAAAAAAAAAAAAAAAAAAAAAAAAAAAAAAAAAAACGTTGGAGTAAGGCTCCACCATCTTTTCTATAAACTGCCTCATATTCTTAATTTTTTCCCTGATATCTGTATGCTAGATACCTGTCTGACCCTTCTTTCCTTAAATATTATCTGTTCAATGTGGTACATGGCCTTCAGACTTTCTTTTGTCAGGAGAACCTTCATTAATAGAGATAACGGTACTCTTTTAGTTTAGTACCTCCCTAAAAGGGGAGGCCATAGTAAAATAGGAGACATGAAAAAAAACTTTAGTTGAGTATCCCCCTGTCTGTATTAAGACAAAGAGGTGTTTAGTCCCGAGTACTTTGTCAAAAATAAATATCACACTTCATAACAATGATATCTAATATCCTAATATGATATCTAATATCCCTTTAGTGTAATTAACTATTCTGGCACAAACTATTCCTTAAGGCCGAAATACACGGCGACACTTAGAGTGAGAGAGTCTAGTGAGAGCGGTCTCCGATCTGTCTACACGGAGAGCCAAAATTTGGCTAGACTGGTGTTTGAGAGTGCTCTCGGAGAGTGACCTTGAATAAAGTTCCTAGACCAGTATCTGAACTGTCTACACGGTGTCCCGTTTGTCTAATAATCTACGTCTCCTCCGTCGTCCACACGCGTTGCCCGGCTGAGGTATTGATCATGCTTGCTCTAGAAAAGGTTTCACCTAGCTGAAACTAGCCTAGACCGAGTGCGAGAGCAAATTGACATGACAGGTGTCTTGTCTACACGAGGAAAACAAACACCGAGAGCGCAACTAGCTAGACCGGAGTGGGTAGGAGTGGGGGTGGTCTGGCGTCCACTCTCGGCGGAGTCTCCACTGCGACACTCAATCTAGACACCCAATCTAGCTACAAAAGTGTCGCCGTGTATTTCGGCCTTAAGTCTTATTTTCATACCCACCCTTCACTTTCAATTTGAAATGAAATTGAGGGGTGCCAAACTAAAAGAGTGCCGCCATGCCAATCTGTCAACTTTATTGCAACTAATGTTTTTACGAGGAAAAGTGTTGTTATAAACAAAATGTATTAGGGTCGGAGGAAAAAAATCAAAAAATGATGTTTCAAATTATGACCACGCCCTTTTGAAAACAGTTAATCCCTTCACACTAGGGATCCTGGAATCTGGTAAGTAAAAAAACAAAAAACAAAAGAGGCAAGTGACGCCGGTCTGAGATTTGTATGAGATTTTTAAATTCCATCAGTTAAGGGTTGTCAGGGGCCTCGATTCTATTTAGAAACAATGATGTTACATGGTGCAATACAAATTCTTTCTGACTATAGATTCACCTTGTTTGAAATTTATTTACATTAAATTAAATAATAATTGTTTTATAAATGTAATAACTGTAATAAAATAATCTTTTATATAATCGAGTAGTGTCCCGACGGGCGATGACTCACCTCTAAATGATTTATAACGTTAAAAATTGATGCGCCATAAGCTGGAATTGAACCAGTGACCTCCTGTGCGTCAGGCAAAAACACTACCATGACGCCATTCCATTGTAATGAAACTCCATGCATAAAACTTTCTATTTAAACAGTATACAGTCGAACCTCGATATAACGTCACTTGATACAACGTTTTTCTTGATAAAACGTTGTTTAATGAAAGTCCCGAACTTAATTATTTATTTTTTTTCAATTTTGATACAACGTTTTGGCCCAACGATGATGGGCCATTTTTGATGGGCCCAACGAAAACTTTATATCGAGGTTCAACTGTATTATTTTAAACCTTCCTATAAACAGTATATTATATGAAGTATAATTGGACAAAGCGATTCTCATTTATTTTAAATATAACTAATTATCTCTCACCTCTTTTTTTCAACTATATTTATTCTGCCCGTTGCCGCGGGCCTAACGGATTGTTTAATAATAAAGCAGAAGCTGCAGTTTCTCATATGATGATGGTGTTATCTAGAAATAATTGAAAAACTTTGTGGCGCCATCCATAAGTTCTTTTTACGACAAACTATTTAGGTTAATGGGATGCATCTTGAGTTTTGTATGACATTTCTTACCAAATAACACACTGCTAAAACTTCTTTCTCGTCCATTTTCAAATTGAAACAAAACACAAGTTTGAATTGAATAGGTGGATGGAGACCTGTCCAAGAGTCACTGAGAGGAAAAACTACCCACGTGAATCATATTTTTTGAAATCATATTTCTGTATCCCGAGTGTGAAACCTCTTTCTTTGCCCCCATCTTAATTTTGACGTTACAACTATGTGTATGTAGGTGGTTATCAGTGGGAAGAACATATCAACTTACTGGTTAACTCTCATCTCTTTGCCACTCCTTTGTGCAACTAAAATCATAAAATCAGCTCTCTATTCTCTTCTGCTGACGAAATGTTTATCAAAAACCAAACCAGTTGTTTCCTGATCAAACATCGGCGGAAACCCTTTTTCAATTAATTACTAAAAATATGTTTCTTGGTTAATATTGTAGGTTTACCCCAGGATAGCCTGGAGTGGTTTGTAAAAGCTGAACCTGCTTCACCTGTCAGTGATACCACAGATGTAGACGTTAGTCCAGGTAACTAAGCATTAGTATTATCATTTTCCAACGGGAAAGTTGGCCGTATTTTTTTTTTTTTTTTATTTTTAGGAGAGAAAAAAAACAACAAACAAACTATAAGGACTGGACACCCCACATGTTTATTTTTAATATTTATTCTTTAAGATCTGTAGTAGTAGTATAAATGTGTCAATAGTTTTTTTACCTTTTCCAAAAGAACCTTTTGTTGCAATCTTACTTTGTTGTTGAAAAGTTATGATGTTAATTATTTAATTAACTTTTTGTTATTATTGTTAATAGTGCATAAAATAATGATGCATTGTGTTGTTACTGCAGTTGAGCAGATAAAATGTGAGCCGAGTCTGATAATGTTGTTTAAAGCAGAAGATACTTCACCTGGCAGGGATTCTCAACAAGTAGAGGAGTCAATCAGTCCACCGTGTAGTCCACAGGACCTCCGTCCACAGTGTAGGTAACACAATGCAATTATTCCCCAAGGATACACACACTTAACTTTAATCCTTTTTCCCATTTAACCCTCGAGTACAAGCGATCCTGTTAGACCCAAAGTTATATAAAAATGTTTATTGAATTATGATTGACTTTACGTTAATAATAATATAATGCATTGTATTGATTTTTTGTTCAAATATTCATAGATTCATTGTCGGTCTAGAGTTCAGCTAAGTTTCATATAGTTTTTGTAGTTGTAATAGGGACAAGGGCAATTGAAATATGGGAATTTGTCTAGCTATATTTCTTGCTGTTATCTGAAGAAACAGTGGCTATCCATCATTTTATTTATTATACTTACTCACATACTTACTTACTGACAATTCTATGCCCATATTGTCCTAACAGGCCCCTTGTGCTCGTCAAAGTAAGTATTATTGATTTAATGTTAAAATTAAAACTAAACTTTTATTGTGGTATGAACTATAAATTTAAAAGTAAGGAATATCTAACATGTATTTCCTATTTTTTATACACAAGGTTAGATCTGTGAGGCTCCACATGTACTATAGTTTTATTTTAGCATCGAATATGCTTATGAGACGGTCATTCCTGTAAAATCTGAGTTAGCGAGACAGGGGGCCTGCCCCCGGGATTCTCAGGCCAATAGCCGGTAACACTTGGGACCTGAGGCAATGGGGCCAGAGGCAAGTGTAAGGCAAGTGTAAGGGGCCAGAGGCCTGTTTTTTTCCCCCCCAGTTATCGACTATTGATACTGCATTCGGTATGATTTAACTCTCTCATGAGAGTTATGTCTGCAATTAGAAAAGAGTCGGTTTAACATCAGTCAATTTTATTTATTTCTCAACCGCTCGTCAACAATGAAAAGGTAAAAATAAAATAACATAATTCAAGCCGGTACATGACTGTACTACTGGTGGTAATTTTCACCGGGAGGGCACGTAATTAACTAGTACCTTTTTTTGTTTGTTATTTAAACTTCAATATTTTTGTTTCTCTTTTTTCAGGTCTAACGGTTGAATCTCGTGAAAATGTGTACTTGAATAATCGTAATCATGTGGAAGAGGTAATTAAGTTATTAAACGTTAAAGACGAGAGTGGCTATATAAATTCTAGTACTGAGAGTGATGATGGCCAAGCAGAAGCCGAGAATACAGAACAACATGAGACAGAGTCTGAGTCACAACAGTCCAACATTCAGGGTGAGAATATTAATACTAATAATTTTCAAGAAGAGTACTTCACAAAAAAAAAAAAAAAAAATGGGTATGGGGTACCTCGGAACTTTTCCTCACTTGTGAGGCTCCTTAGGGCAGGAGGAAGCAGCATTGGGCGTGGTCAGTTATTGGAACTTTTCCTTTCTTCGTAGGCCACTGAAGTGGCCTCTCCTTGTGGCAGGAGGAAGCAGTGAGTGAAGTGGTAATAACATGTAAGAGCCCCTCGGCAGAAGTGGTCATGGGTTCATCTATGGTGCCTAGATGAATGTGGTGACAGGGATGGAAGCTGTAACCCACCAGAGAGGATAATATGACTAGGCCTGAGGTCTAGGAGAGAGCTGAATCAAGTAGTGCCTACTGGACTAGGAGGCCTGCTGCCTGCTTAAGTTCCCACCCTACCACCCCACCAGGTACTAGGGAGGCAGCCCCTTCTCCACCAGGGGCACGTGCGGCACCGGAGGTCGCACGGGAGGTGGAGAATTGTATGTGAAAAAATGTATTGCTTGCACAGCCTCCTCCACTTCATACGATTTGTGTTGTCTTTATTCACAAAATTAATTTTGAAATTTTGACTTTTATATCATGGACATTATTTTATTTTTATTAATTTTATTTTTTAGGTGCGGCTCATAAACAGGCAACAGGAAGGAACCGGAGTCCCCTTACCAAATCTCATCTAAAGAGGCATATTATTAATGATAAGATATTAAAGCCGTTTCAATGCCACTACTGTCCCTATAAATCTAACACGGAGAGAAATTTAAAAGGTCACATCGACTCGGTACATATATTAAGAACATTTCAGTGCGCTTACTGTGAATACAATACCGATAGGAAGGGATATCTGATAACTCATATGGACTTGGTGCATAAGAAAATGAAGGCTTTTCAGTGCCCTCATTGTGACCATGAAACCAGTAAGGAGAGTCGTTTGACGATTCACATCGACTCGGTGCATAAGAAAAGATGGGCGTTCCCTTGCGCTTACTGTGAATACAAAACCAACAAGAAAAAGAGTCTTATATCTCATATCGATGTGGTACATAACAAAATAAAGCATTTTCAGTGCCCTCATTGTGATCATAAAACCAATAAGGAGCGTTATTTGAAAATTCACGTAGACGCCGAGCACAAGAAAATATATGCGTTTAACTGTCCTCATTGCGACTATAAAACAAATGAGGGAGAGAGTTGCTTGAAAATTCACATCGACTCGGTACACAATAAAGTAGAGGAGATTCAGTGCCCGCATTGTGACCTTAAAACTAGTAACAAAGGTAATTTGGAAATACACATTAAATCGCTTCATAAGGACATATGGGCATTCCCTTGCGCTTACTGTCAATACAAAACCAACAGCAAGAGTCGTCTGATAAATCACATCGATTCGGTACACAACAAAATAAAAGATTTTCTTTGCCCCCGTTGCGACTTCAAAACCAATACTAGGAGTAATTTGAAGGCTCACACGGTCTCTGCACACGGTAAAATAAAGTGCACAGTGTGTGACTATAAAACCAACAGGAAGCATTGGCTGAAAATTCACATCGACTCGTTACATAAAAACATATGGGCGTTTCAATGCGCCGACTGTGAATACAAAACCAACAGGAAGGATAAAATCAGATCTCATATCGATAAGGTTCACGATAAAATGAAGGTTTTTCAGTGCCCGTTTTGTGAGCATACAGCCGACAGGAAGGACGACCTGAGAACTCATATCGATTCGATACATTGCAATACAATGGCTTTTCAGTGCCCACTTTGTGAGTATAAAACCAACAGAAAATATAGCTTAAAAATTCACACTAACTCGTCACACATGAACATATGGGCGTATCAATGCGCCGACTGTGAATACAAAACCAACAGGAAATACAAGCTTAGGACTCATACCGATTTGATACATAACAAATTTAAGGTTTTCCAGTGCCCCCTTTGTGACTATAATACCGACATAAAGATTAGGCTGAAAATTCACGTCGACTCGTCACATAAGAACACATGGGCGTTTCAATGTGTCGACTGTAAATACAAAACCAACAGAAAGGATAATCTCAGATCTCATATCGATAGGGTCCATAATAAAATAAAAGCTTTTCAGTGCCCATTTTATGAGCATAAAATCAGTAGTAAGTATGGGCTAAAAAAGCACATAGAATAATAATAAATAAATAAAATTTTATTAGACCCGAAGCATAAGAAAATACAGGCGTCTAACTGCCTTTGTCGGCATCATAACATCAGTAGTGAGAGTAATTTTGAAACTTCTCTTCAAAGTGAAGGTAAACCTGAGGTTGTTTAAGGGTTACTATGCCACAAAAGGAGGTGTCAATACGGTAGATCAGTGATTCCCAAATGCCAGTCAGTCGTGGACTCCTAGTAAATTAATTAAGTCATCGGGGACCCCTGAACCGTGTGTTTAAATTAAAATTATACCTTTGACATTCATGAAACTACCGTGTTTATAATGTTCTACCAGATTAAAGGTAAAAATAAAAAAACAAGAGAATAATATTTGATATTGGGTATTTTTCGGGTACACAGTTCGGAGACCTTTACAAGGAAATCACCATGAACTTTAAGGTGATTTTGATATTTATTTTTAATTTAATATAGAGAGAGATAACTCGATGTGGACATGATGCAACAATCAGCCAAAACTACAAAAAAAAAAACATCATAACTAATAATATTTTCATTCCATTAATTTTTATAACTATAGCTAGGTCTTTGTATAACAATAACTACAAATTTAATTTGGCTTACATTTAATTTTTTTTATCTTAACCCATTCAATGCGTAGTTACATTCTGGAAATGACCCCAGGGACGGATTTTATTTTTTTCTCTCGCTAATAATGTTGTATTCTGGCTACAAATAACACCACATGAGGTTACATGATGAAAGATTTAATTTTTCTAGGAAATTTTTACATGGATACACTATGGAACCAAACGCCACCTGGATTTCATACAGGGTATGCAATCCAGCAACACAACATGTTTGGCCGGTCTTACTTGTGGGTGGATTCTCTGTGGATACAAAACAATTTTTATAACAATTAGTTTTGACTTAAATGTAATAATTTATACATTATATACGTAATTAAAATTGCAAAAAGATTGTTAAACCTTTTGTGTTGCAAATAGGTGTGTTTATATATTATATGAGAAAAAATAAACAATTTTTGACAATGAAAAAATAACATTGAATTGTTTTTCAATTATATACATTATTATAAAAAATTAAACAATAATAACTAAAAAAAACAATAATTGAAAAAAACAAAAAAAAACTAATATTGTCTTCTTTTTACAATTATACTGTTTTGACTTAAATTTAATAATTTATAAATTAAATCCTAATTAAAAAATAATTATCTAAATTAAAAAATAGATCGATAAAAAAGTAAACAATTATCATTTAAAAAAATAAAAATAAAAATAACCATAATAATTGAAGAAAAAAATAATACCAAAGGAAAACGGAAATTAAAACAATGATTATTATATTATATGTTTTATTTAAATATATTAATTATCAAACCTTGATTGATGGTACTGGAGGAAACACTGGAGTATTCAAACCCCGGCCTTTCCTTGCACTCTACGCAGGAAGTTACCACTAACTTATTAATTAAGCTCGCATAACAGACCCTGCACCTCAGTCTTTTACTTCTTCGTTTTCTTTTCTGGGCCTGGTATCTACCTCTTCCTCGTCACCTTCCAGGTCCCCCTCGAAAGCCGAATCAAGAATCCCCGCAACATTATTGATAAATCGGCCATATGGTAAGGGTTTAGACACAGGAGGGGTTGGATCCGGCCCACAGAGGTAATAAATAGTTGCCAAAGGGAAGTCATGCATTGAAACTTGGTGGGAAGCGACTGTATGGCCACGGTACAAGATATAAGCATTTAACATCATCATTTCATAATAAGCAGCTTGGTTTTCCGGTGGAATCCGCGTCTCGAAGGGGGTGAAGTCCACTTGGGACTTAACCCCCTTCGAGACGTGGATTCCACCGGAAAACCAAGCTGCTTATTACGAGTCTACCCGCGGAAGCCTACGCACCAAATCATCATTTCAACGATGTGAAAACTTAATTTCTTGTACCACTTCAAAGATTTTCGTGGTAGAGTATAGTAGGACATTTCTTGATCTACGAGATCTATTCCACCCATGTACTTATTTTACTCTGCCACAACTTGACTCGTCTGGTGGTCGGTTCTACAATATCCCCTGAAAATTCAGTAGACGGTATCCTTTTATTTCAATTCAAAATACTTTTATTTAATCAATTTCATAGTTACAACAAAAATGCTATAAAAGTAATTACGGCAAGGCTTAGCCGTCTGCCGGAGAGCTTGCAATACACAGAAAGTAGTTAACAAAAAAATAAAAATTAACTAGTTATTCACAGTTTAAATGAAAAATAAATAATAATAAAATAAAATATATACTCATAAGGCTCTACCGCCCTTTGAGGTTAGGAAAAACTAAAATTCAAATTACTCTGGTTCTAAGCAAGATATCAAAAATCTAATCACAGGCTTCATTCCTAATTTTAATTCTGCACAATTTGAGCCCTATTTTAACTTCCTATGATAAATAGTACAGGCGCCATTTTAATACAACGATGAAACTCGTATTAACCTCAAAGGGCGGTAGAGCCTTAATTAAATGAAAATAAGATACATTTATAAAAAAAATAAATATTATTCATATTATTTAAGTACAACAGAAAAAAAGAAGACAGCAAGTATATTAATTTCTCCTCTCAAAACTAAAAACCATAAAATAATTTTATTGGAGAATAAGGAAGATTAATATTAAAATAAATAATGAGTGCGGCTAGTGAGAGACAGGACTTCTTTGGTATATTTTACTACAAGGTCAAAGTGGTTACTTATTAATAAATCCTTAATGTCAGAACCTTGGACTATAGAAGTGCCAAAGTATTTGAGACGCAGTAGGCCGGACACTCTGCAAGAAAATGTAACAGATTTTCCTCGACACCTCGATAACTCATGGGACACTCCATTTCATCCTTATCCAGCCAGGGCACAGACTTTAGATGGATTAATTCACCTCTTAACTTGAATAAAAGTTTTAAGTCGGAAAAAGATATATTAGACTTAGAGTCTGGAGTGAAAAACCTACCATAATCAGACTTTTCAACTAAGGTTCTAAATAATAAAAATCTGTTTGATTCCTTGGCTGCGTTTATAGAAGCTTCCATCATATTTAATTTCATTTGACTAATTAAAGAGCTGAACTGGGATCTCCACAATGCTTTGTTTTCTAGGGTTAGCTGGGACGATGTTTTAAACTCTTGACATAAATCATTCCACTTTTTGAACCAAAACATGTTTTTCGCTATAATCTCCTCGGCAATTACTCTAGGATAACGATGCGGTGGGAGCTCCATTACTGAGGTGCAATAATTTGTATGCAGTTTAAACGTGTACAAAAATAAGGGGTCTATAGATGTCTCCACATGAAGCATAAAAGTTGGAGTAGCTTGAGGAAGAGAAAAGAGTTTTCTAATAAAATATCGTTGAAATTTTTCTAAGACCTCATACCTACAACTACCCCAAACCTGAGCAGCATAACAAGTAATGGCTCTAGAGACAGCATTAAATAACCTAAATTTTGACTTAAGAGGAACCTCTTTTTTAGAAACAAAACTGCCCCAAACTGTATTAAGACCCTGTTTTGCAACAGCAACTTGCTCCTTCAGATGCTCATGAAGAGATAACTTGGAAGTCAGCACTACTCCTAAGTACTTGTACCGATTAACAACCTCTATTTGTGCGCCATTGTAAAACCATCTTTCAGAAGAACCAAGTTTACCTCCTCTTCTAAAAACAACTATCTTGGACTTTTGAAGATTCAGTGTAAGATACCACTGACTGCAGTACTTAGCAAGTATGTTGATATTCCTTTGTAAGGAGACAGGATTGTCACTAATCAAGACTACATCGTCACAGTAGAGGAGGATATTGATTTTAATACTACCAACTCGAACACCACCCTCTAAAAGTGCAGGCAAGTCGTTGAGATAGATAGAAAATAAAATCGGGCTTATTACACAACCTTGTCTGAGCCCACTATCCACAGAAAAGAAATCTGAGACTCTTTTTCCTCCAACTGCAGACACTGAGGTGGCGAATAATGTCTGTAAAATGTTGACAAACTTCGTTGACACGCCTAAATTATACAATTTTAAGGAAAGAGAACGCCTTTTTTTTATGCTTTTTTCTAGGTTTAGCCAGAGTAAGATTAATTAAATTTGTAAGAACAAAAAGGTTGTCAACAGTAGAATATTGCCGTCGGAAGCAGTGGCGGCACTAGCCATTGCGGGGCTTTGTGCGAACCGATATTGCGGGGCCCTAAACCGGNTTTTGTATACTTTTATTATTTTTATTTTCTGTATATGATAAGCCTCATATTGACAAGTAGATACCTATATGATAAAATCTGATTTGTGTTCTATTTTATTTCTGTTCCTTTTGGAAGTGAGTGTCACAAAGGGAAGGGTTGAAAAGATAACAACTAGTGTAAAGGGAGGGGAAATTGCCAAGACAGAGTGTTAGAATAAATAAATAAGGTATGAAGTAAGATAAGGGAAAAGAAGTTAGGGGTTAATAGAGAAAGAGAAATACATATATGTAAATCAAAGACAGCTGATATTAGTTTCAAGAAAAATAACTAAAGACACCGTGTAAGACCAAGAACCAACCCGAAATTTGATAAGCTTATTTTTTTGTTTCTTTTTATAGTTATTAAACTAAAACGACTTGTGACAAGGGGTTTTATACTGGTTCCATCTCAAAGATAACGTCTTTACTAACTTACACATTACTATCGATTTGCAACAGTGGATTTTGTTTTTCAATTTATAAATAAATTTAGGGCCTGTGCTCAAAGCGGGGCCTGGGGGCAAGTCACAAAATAATTATAACTTATAACTACTGGTTATGTATAATATGTGTTCCATTTCAATAACTCTTGGGTTTATGTCAACATACAAAAAACATACATATCATACGTGATAATATAAAAAAAAAAAAACATGTAAAAATAACGAAAGAATAAAAAGTGATAACTACTGTCTATTTTATAATTATTATCTTGATTTTTTGTATTAATAAACATCTGTATGTCATTATTATTATGAATAGTCATAGTGGACGTGGACAAGTTCTTGAGACAACATAGACAAAAGAGGATTGACTGTAGTAGAGTGTAGAAAGTACAGGGAGTGGGGGAGGCCCTATCTCACCCAACTCTACTCCTACTCTACCCGCGGACACAATGGTACGGCTCTGGCGTGCGGGACCTGTTGCAGCACGGGGCCCCGTGCGACGCACCGCCTGCACAGGCCTAGCGCCGCCACTGGTCGGAAGCCTTCCTGGCACTCACTTAACAGATTATTATTTTCAAGAAAGTTAGTTATCCTTGCAGTTAGCAACGCTGAAAATATTTTTGCGATCGCATCTATGCATGAAATGCCACGATAGTTAGAGACAACACTTCTATCCACTTTTTTATGTAATGGGTAAATAATTGAACTAGCAAATGATGCTGGTGCCTCACTGGACTGATAAATCATTATTATAAAGTAATAGGAGTTTATTTAAAAAATATTTGGGGTGCACACTTATAAAATTCATATGGAATTCTGTCCATCCCTGCTGACTTATTATTTTTTAAACTGCAGATAGCCTGGTGTAACTCGTCTTGGGTGAAGGGTTGATCAAAGTAATCACACAATATGAGAGGCTCGGCATAAAGTGTTGGAGTAGGATGAGGGGGCGGGTTTAGCAACAACTGAAAGTAATGAGAGAAGGCAGCAAGACTAATTTGATTACAAGAACTAGGACTAACATTTTTTAACTGGTTAACTAATTGCCAAAACTGTTTTGAATCTTGTATCGTTCGCAATTTACAATTGATTGTACTGTAAAAATCCTCCTTATTTACTGTGCATAATTCCTTAAATTTTGCATTAGCTTCCCGAAACGCAGTCCTTACTATCCTTGAGTTTGTTCGGCGAAGTAAGTTTAAAAGGGCGAAAGCCTTATTCCTAAGTCGAAAACATTTGAAGTCGAACCATGGCTTCTTTCGGTGTGACTTGATATAAGAGGATGACTTATTGGGTTTTGAAGGCCATGCTAACTCTATTAGATTGGTTAACTGTTTTACTGCGGATTGAGTGTTGCAGGACCTTTCCTCCATACTATTGGTCAAATTGAACAGGTTTTGAGAGTAAGTTTCTTTAAGGGCTTGGTTCCAAAAAAGTTGAGGAAACTGACTTGAAGTAGGTTCTACGTGCTTATTTATTCCTGGAAGGTCTACACTAAGAACAATCGGAAGGTGATCGGAAAATAACTGACTAATAACTGTGAACTTACTAATACTAGAAAGGCATTCCCATGAAACACAACAGAGATCATTGACAGAATTGCCGTTCCCTCCAACAAATGTGTACTCTCCATGCTCATCACCTTTGAACCTTCCATTCAGTACAACAAGACCCTCGTTATCACACATATTTAAGAGGTCAGAACCTTTACGATTAAGAATTTTATCCCTAGATCTCCTTAAATGACTGCAGCACTCATTATCTAGTTGTAGGCCTTCTGGCAATTCTTGAGACTCTCCTATACGGACATTAAAATCACCTAAGAGAATAAGGTTACCATTTGAATCATTATTAATAAAGTCAATGAGGGAAGTAAAGTCTTGATACC
>KZ652059.1:94731-113830 GCA_001010745.2 Gerris buenoi
ATTTATTTTATATAATATATTTTAAAAACAATGAAAATTTACCATTATTTTACAATGCATTTTTAATAAATTACTTAAATTTAGGAAACAGTAAGAAAATTTGTCTGAACTACTGACTTTCTCTAAATTTGTAATCTTAAAATTTCGTCTGCGGTCAGAAAGAACCATTTTTAAATGTGAAAACGTTCTCTCGACACTACTGGAATATATTTTAGGGCAGAGATGTCAGCTTCTATTTCGTCTCTACCCTCCGCCCCTTCCAGGAAGCGGGTGACGTTCTCCACAGTGGTCCAGCCCGGATTACTACAGAGAACTACGTCCATTTTTTGTCTGTCTTCCCCTAATTGGACCCAGTTTTTCAATTATATTTGGAAGGTCCCTGAAATAAGCTTTAATAAATGCCAATCTCTGAATTAAGGACACTCTTTGCTTTTGGGATGGCCTAATTTGCCGAATCTCCGAAGCCCTCTGACCTTAATGTAATACTCTAATGCACGTGTTGTGCATTCATTTGGTTAACGAAGTTATTTTAATCCGATAATAAGGGCAGCAGTCAGCGGTAGCTTTGTCCGGGATTAAGTCGAAAAACAAGAAAACAAACCTTCTTAGGGTATCAACCAGTAGTGACAGGTATACCCCCTGTCCTGGCAGCAGCTTAAGACAGGGGGTATGTGCACCGTTACACAGTGAATGACTTCTAATCCTCAAAAGGGTTTTGGTACCTAGATAATATTTATGTTTGACTTGAAACATGATATAAAATATGGACCTCAGTGGAAATTTCTCTCAAAAAGTAGAATATTTATGGAAAAATATTCATTAATATGCACTTATGCTGGAAATATGCAATTATATGCAATAATGCCCGAAATATGCAATTTTAAATTTTAATTTAAAGTGGCCTAGTGCATTCTAAACATCATAATTCGTAAAGAAAAATCAATTGGGGCAATAAAAAAAAAAATATGCAAAATCCGAACTCTACTCATCACCTTTGAACCTTCCATTCAGTACAAGACCCTCGTTATCACACATATTTAAGAGGTCCGAACCTTTACAATTAAGAATTTTATCCCTAGATCTCCTTAAATGACTGCAGCTCTCATTATCTAGTTGTAGACCTCCTGGCAATTCTTGAGACTCTCCTATATACGGACATTAAAATCACCTAAGAGAATAAGGTTACCATTTGAATCGTTATTAATAAAGTCACTGAGGGAAGTAAAGTCTTGATACCAGAGTGAAAAAGAGCTACCATTTAAGTACACAGGAACAATAGTGAACAATAAATTGTTAGAATTAAATTTTAAAACAGTCCAATCACCTATTGTAGAAAAACAGCAATATGGAAAAAGAGACGACTTTATGGCCATTAAAATACCCCCACTAGCACGACCTTTAGAGAAATATTTCTTTGCAGGGACCCACATAACTTTAAAATCTTTGAAATATTTTTCATAAATTGTATAATCTTTTTCAAGTACAAAAGTTTCTAATAAAATAATAACATCATAAACAAATAAAAAATTAAAAAAATCATTATTGTTAAGTTTAGATTTTAGACCTGATACATTATACGAAATTATATTAGTACTTTTAAAAATTGACTTATTCCGGCAGACAGCTAAATTTCAGGAGTTCTTTTGGTTATTGTCTATAACATTAATTGAAGAAGACTGGTGCTGAGATAGGTGGTGATCGGTGATAGCAGGCGCAGAGAAGTAATCCCTTGGCAAGGTGTCAGTGACCAACATTTCAATAAAATGAGACACATCTACACCAATTAATTTGTTTAACTTTTCTAGTCCATTTTCATTAATGTGGCGAAGGCCGGATCTTAAGCACCATTGGAACCGGGTGCTCTGCACTTGCAAGTAATCCGATCTTAATAACAATTTTAAGTTGGGGTTTAGTTTATTTAATTCCTTTCTTAGAAGCAATAGTTTTTTTCTTTTAAGCCTTATGGTCTCCGGGTAATCCGGGGTAATATAGTAGCCTGTGTTTTTCAGTCTTCTAGAAGCCCCAAGTACTTGAGCTTTATCCTTTTGACGCAAAAACGACACTAGCAAAGGCTTGTTATTTTTAGAGGGTGGGCCTAGAGGAATAACCGAGATAAATTCGTAGTTCAATTCTAACTGCAAAACCTCTTGACAAAATTCTATCACACACTTTTGTTCATCAATATCGGGCTCAGACTTAAGACCGTGAAATAAAAGGTTTGAAGATCTGGATCGCATTTCTATCAATTCAAGTTGATTAATTGTCTGCAAGTGTTCATTTTTTATATCTAGCAATTCCTTGCGCAACTGGCAGTTTTCTTGCTTTAGATTTGAAATTTCTTCTAAAAAAGGTTTAATTTCATCTTTGAAGAGACCTAATTTACTGTCAAATAACTTGGACATTTCTTGCATGAGGGTGTCCATTTTAATCTCTTGCAAAGGGCGGCTGTTACTCATACCTGACAGGACTAACTGGGGCTTTTTCCTAGATTTNGGGGGTTCCCATTTAAAATAACAAAGTTGACCTTCAAATAACCCTTAAGAGCAAGTTTAAGGTCAAATCCAAGGTCACCATTGAACAGCTAAGGAAAAATCCTGAAACTTTTGTATTTAACTTTTTTCAAAAAAATGCATTTCTGACGAGTTATTCAGGGGTTTCCATACTTTTGTGCCACCCTGTATAGTAGCCTGTGTTTTTCAGTCTTCTAGAAGCCCCAAGTACTTGAGCTTTATCCTTTTGACGCAAAAACGACACTAGCAAAGGCTTGTTATTTTTAGAGGGTGGGTCTAGAGGAATAACCGAAATAAATTCGTAGTTCAATTCTAACTGCAAAACCTCTTGACAAAATTCTATCACACACTTTTGTTCATCAATATCGGACTCAGACTTAAGACTGTGAAATAAAAGGTTTGAAGATCTGGATCGCATTTCTATCAATTCAAGTTGATTAATTGTCTGCAAGTGTTCATTTTTTATATCTAGCAATTCCTTGCGCAACTGGCAGTTTTCTTGCTTTAGATTTGAAATTTCTTCTAAAAAAGGTTTAATTTCATCTTTGAAGAGACCTAATTTACTGTCAAATAACTTGGACATTTCTTGCATGAGGGTGTCCATTTTAATCTCTTGCAAAGGGTGGCTGTTACTCATACCTGACAGGACTAACTAGGGCTTTTTCCTAGATTTCTCAATTTCTGGAGAACTTCTGGACCTTTTAGGAGAATCTGAAGTTTTTGCTGAAGCGGGCGGGAAAAAATCTTTTAACCCCTTTCCTGGCATAAATTTGATTCAAATAGAAATGTTTTTCAAAATTATTCAATATTTCTTCTTATTATTTATTTTTTTATTTTTTATGAGAGAGAAAGAAAGTAATATTATTGTTTACAGATAAATAGGTGAGTAGATAAGACTCTGTTCATTGATAAAGATTATCTCATTAGTAAACCAAAACAAGAGTGACCTTGGACTTCTACGAGATCTAAAATCGGACCTTGTCTTATATTTTATCTTCAATAGAAAAAACTTCAATAGAAAAAAAAGTCCACAAAAAACATTTTAACAATATTAAATAACAATATAAAGAGAGAGCTGATGTGAACCTGACCAAAGCTCAAGCAAGACTCCTTTTATCCTTCCATTTATTAACATTAATTCCCTCTTTGGACCACCGCTGGATTGACTCACTTGATTATGCTATCGAGTCGAGATCGAGATGGCAGACCCCAAAGACATACGTCTTCTTATGCAAGAGCGAAGCAGGCATCTCTACACTATTATAATAGTTGTCCATATAAATCGAACGACTCTCTACTAAGAAACCAGACAACTCAAGTGTGAAAATCAGTGGCGTACCAAGGCGGGTGCGTGGGGGGCGGGCCGCCCCGGGTGCCACAAGCCTTAGGGGGTGTCATTGTGGCAGAAAGAAAAAAAAAAAAAACACCCCCAAAATCATTCTGAGGGGTTGACAAGATAATATCCTGCCCCTGGTACCACAAGACCTTGGTACGCCACTGGTTAAAATGCAAGGTATATCAAAGATCCAAGCTTTGCATTACATTTTTCTATTTCAAGTTTTATTGTAGTTGACATCAAATAAATGTGTGATTTTAGGCTTGAGAATAGCCGTCTATGCCGAAACATTGTCGGTCTTAAAAAGTACTAGTTTAGTTTTTATGGTTGATGTAGCGTATCTTCTATACAAATAGAAAAACTGACAGATATAATTAAACTATTTCCAGTATATTGATAAAAATTGCATATTTATGGATAATTTTTCATTTCATACTCTTTCTCGAAAAATCAGATACGCTCCATCAAAACCCAATTAATCTTCAGCAAATACATAAGCCTAATATGCGCAAAATCAACCCTGCTATGCAGCTATGATGGAAAATGTATTAAAAGAAAACATATGAAACGAAAGAAGTTTCCATAATTGGTACATTTTTTATCAATCTTCAGAAAAAAACTTGAATTATATGTGCCAATTTTTTCCATTTCTATACATGATGCCCAGTTTTTATTCTTCATGCCCTGAAGGATCAATAGCTCTAAATAAAATTGACCCAACTATAAATTTTGTTTTTCTTTAAATCAATTTCCATGCTATGAAAATTGTGGCACTACAACTCTAGCCACTTGGCCTACACTCCATTCACCCTAGTCCAAGAATTTTTGGACTAAATTCCTCATCTCGCTTCTTCTTTCAAAAATATAATTTAGGAATAATAAAAATAACATAAAACAAAATTCAAAACTTAGAAGTATTTTTTTTTTTATTTTAAAAAAAAGGTGCAACAATATTTTATGGGGGAGGGGATCTTTTGTGACAAAAAAAAAAATTCTTGTAAATTCTTTTTTCTTATACGTTATTTCTTTATACAACAATTTGACTAATGACACATTGGGTTTATTTTACCTTTATACAGTAAAAATATCAAATGATTATCACAATATACAACAACATTATTTAATTAACTATGATTCATTAGGATACAATATATATATATATATATATAATATAAAACAATACACGTGCACGTGCCACTGTGTGTGTATACAATTGTGAATATTTACAAATGATATTTTTATTTAATTTTTTTAAATTATGTACGGTGTCTTATAACTAAGTAATTAACTGCAAATTATATTATTTTACCAAACTTTTTTCAATAATTTCTTTTCACATACAAAATAGAATAATACAAAAACTAATTAGTGAAATTAAAAATTCTAAAAAAAAAATATTACAAAAGTAAATTTATTCAGAGAAAAAACAAGGCAACTTAAATTTGTGTACAAAATAAGTAAAATAATAATAATAATAAATAAATAAATTGTAGTGAGAGGGGTTTATTTAGGGATATTATACCATATGAGAAGAAATTAAAATAACATTTGAAAATAAGAAAATGAGATCAAAAAAAAAAAAAAATTAGAATGGACTTCTTTTAAAAGTTATTGAACTATAAAATGATATACAGTTCAAGTAACTTATTGTTACCCAAGAACTTGATACTGAATGTAAACCACAGAAATTAATTCACAAATGAAAAAAAAACAAAAAAAAAACAGATAAGCTAAATGCTTTTACTAATTATTGACCACTAATGGATCTGATATCACACTTGAAAACGTAAGTGGATAACCGCGGTGAGTGCAGTTTTTTTTTATTTTAATATACAAATGATACATAGTTGGAGGTTGTATGTTATGCTCTATGATATCACCATTACTGTAGGACTCTCAGTTTAAAAGATAGGAAATTGCAAAGGAGATACAACACTTTTTAATAAAATTTATGCTAAATATAAAGGTGTTATATAAAAGAATATTATATAAAAGAAAAAATAGTTTTTATTTGATATTTAAAGAGAAAAAATCCAATTTAGTTTCTTATAATGAAATGAAATATATAGGAGGAAATGCAAGGAATGGAAGGAATTGCAAGGAACAGGAGGAATTGCAAGGAACAGGAGGATTTGCAAGGAACAGGAGGATTTGCAAGGAACGGGAGGAAATGCAAGGAACGGGAGGAAATGCAAGGAACGGGAGGAAATGCAAGGAACAGAAGGAAATGCAAGGAACAGGAGGATTTGCAAGGAACGGGAGGAAATGCAAGGAACAGAAGGAATTGCAAGGAACAAAAGGAAATGCAAGGAACAAAAGGAAATGCAAGGAACAGGAGGCAGATTGATAGGTTCATGCAGAAACAAGCCCAGGAGTTCATGCACACATACTACAATATTCTTNATTTAAATAGATTTTTTAACAGGATAAAAAAAAAACTACAAAGAATTACTTTTGATGGGAATCAACTTTTTGATGCGATAATTTGTGGTCGAGATATATATTCGAAGGCCATGAATAGAATATAAGTAAAGGGAAAAAGCTAAAACTGCATAAAAAAAATAAACATTGCAGGTCTAGTTTCCAGCCGAAAATGAACTGATAAAAAAAGAATGGCACAGTTCTGTTAAAAAAAAACTGGACCCGCAATGCACTGTTAGCATTTTCCCCATTCAATAGTTGTAGCTCAAAGATCTACATCTCGACTAACAATCTAATATGCCAACAATCCATCGCCAGTGAATAAAACACAAAGATAATAATTTCATCAATCTATGGTCTAAAAACCAAAAATTGACAAAATAAATATTTCAAACTAAGTGCATAGGCAGGCTGTTTATATAGAAATGTCTTAGTTTTTTTTTATGGTGAAAATCAGCACCTAAAATTAGACTATACATCCTTTTTGGCAAAGATTTTAAATTAAAAAAGATATTTAACACTAGTTTGCAGAACCAACTGAAGTAGTCGAACCCTGTAAATATACAACCTTTTTTTTATGATAAACTGATCAAGTTTGCTTTTAAGAGTTGTCTTATTCACTAAGAGAAAATGATTAAGTTATACTAGAGTCTCCGTAGAAATAGATAAGTTAGTTATTTTATTTTTAAATAAATGTACAAACAAAATAGTATATTTTAATTCAATGTATACTATTATTTATTATTAAATAATGAGGATGTCATTCTTCTTTTTTTTAATTTAATATATTAATGGCAAGAGATTATAAATGTGTCATCAATCCCAAAATCAAATTAATAAATATAATTAACTTAGAATAATACTATATATAGAAGGAGTGTCACTGATAACATTGAAACCAACTTTGGTTATGATCCTTATCCGCGTTCTAAAAATTCATTTTTGTAATTTGTGACGTCAGAACTCTAAAATTATTTGCCTTCCAACCATTTAATAAAAAATTGGTAAATATTAGAGAAAAGAAATTGTGACTATTAATTTGAAAATGGACAATTTTTGTTTTTGCTTCTAGAGATTCGGATAAATAAAACATTTTTCTTATTTATTTTAATGTTCCCTGCTAAATATATTTTTACTTTTCCTCACCCTCCCCAAAGGTACATAGGAAAAGTATTGTTTTTTTTGTTTTTTTTTTTTTTAAATTATCATTTGAGTTTTAATTTTTTTTAGACAGATATCAAAATAATATAATATTGAGGGGATTTTGTAATTGTTGGCTTTACATGACATTTAGGCAGAAAAGAAACTGAAGATAAGACATTTTCTAATGGGGAGGTACGAGTCTGTGTCTCTTTGTCTTTGAAACAATATTAATTTTCCTATTTATTTTCTCCGTCTGTTTCCCGTAGTTAATAATAATTATAATTTGATTTAAATTAAAATATTAGTTTTTAATAGTTAATAATGAAATAGATGGTTTCAGTGAAGAGAGATGTCTTCTTATCTTATGTGTCTTCCCCATGGAAATCCTGCCTCAAACCTCTAATTTATTTGATNCTGTAAATATACAACCTTTTTTTTATGATAAACTGATCAAGTTTGCTTTTAAGAGTTGTCTTATTCACTAAGAGAAAATGATTAAGTTATACTAGAGTCTCCATAGGAATAAATAACTTAGTATTGTATGTCATATCGCCTGATAATAACACCTGTAGTCAAACACCTCATCAGATGGGTACTGTCACAAGTTCAGATTTAGATACTTAAATAAACTAAATATTTAGCATAAGTTTCACCAAATAAGAGCGTCGGAACTTAAAAATGGGACATAATAATAACTACAATATGTTAGGGATGTAAATATCGGAAAAAAATATCGATATTTAAAAAATATATCGATTTGGACTCGATATATATCGAAAAAATATATCGATTTGGACTCGATATATATCGAAAAAATGTATCGATTTTCGATATATCGAATTTCGATATATCGCTATAAATTGAATAGGATAAATTGAAAAAGGATAAATTAACCTTCTAAGTGTTCTAAAACACCGTTGAAGGTTAAAGTTTGAAGATAAATACACTTTTCCTACAGTTCACCGACAAAGTGGAAAGTGGTTATTTTCGCACTCAAAATCAAAATAGTACGCAAAACAGCAGATTCCTCCATGTACTACTTAAACCGAATCGCACTCCAGTGTTTCAATTTAAGAACATAAATAATATGAATCTTACATAATATTTAAAATCTAAATGGAGACTTAAAGAATCAAAGGGAAGGTGGAGGGCGGAGTGAAAAGAAAGGAAGGTAACGATGTTTTGATGTGGTTACCTAATAATTATTTATCCTATTTGCAGTGTCGTAACTATGGGCCTGAATTGCAAGCGGGCCACCGGTACCAGGGGGGGCCCTCAAACCAATGTCGAAGGGGGCCCCTTTAGAGGATAATAAATTCTTGTTAGCTTTGAGCTAGAAATATTATACTTCTATAAGATGGGCAAGGGGCCCCAATTTAGATCTAAAGGACTTTTCTTTTTTTTTTTTTGCTCGTCAATTTAAATTTGGCGGGTGGCCTCCGAAAAGTTCTTGCGGGGGGGCCCCCAAGGTCTTAGCTACCGCACTGCATTTGTCATACGACAAGACTTTTTAATTTTTTTTAATTAAGTTTTATTGAAATTTTTGATGTATCGTTTTTCGATATACGATTTTTTATATCGAATTTTCGATATATCGTTGGCGGAAAAAACATCGATATATCGGGGGAAAAATGTCAAAATATCGATATTTTTTTAACATCCCTACAGTAATAAAAAAAACACAAATTTTCCTGAAGTTAATCCATTGTTTTCATTGAGTAAGAGAGGCTACACAAAATTCCAATAAAATCAGTCAAACTAAAAATGTAATTTTTTCGGAATTACAACGTTATCTTTCAGAGGGTGTTTATGACTACAGGTATAACGTATTGAAATGTTTTACAATTAAAAAGATAACTATTGTAAATCTTAACAGGTAATTCTAATTTTATTTTGTAATTCTAATTTTTTTTATCCCGTAAAATTAAGATTTTCTTAAAGAGAGATTTATCAGATAAATGTTTTAATCCGTTTTAGTTTAAAATCTATTTACAGAATTTCTTAGATAAAAGGCTTTATAAGTTATTAATACCATTAGCACTTCTGTGTCTACAGGCTACCATGTTTCAATATTCCGTTAATTAAGTTTAACTAATTTATAATGTTCTCTTCACAATTTTTTTTTCCCCTCATTTCATTTGATAATAAATTTTAAATAGACCCTTAGTAAACAGCACATTTAGTTATTTTCATATTCTTTCTTTCAAAAGTCAATTTTAATAAAATATATAATGTATGATATTTGTTGTCCAAACTACAATTAAACGTTTAAATATTCAGTGTAAAAAGGCACTAAGAAAAATAGCAGTTAGAATCCAAAATTTTTCATCAAAACAAAAATTAAATTAAAGATAGTTTGGTCACGAAAAGATCACAAGAAATTATCTGTTCTTATTGAAATTACTAATTATAATTTATTAATATTGAAAACTTATTTATACTGGATTATGTAATTGATCTATTTGCATTTTTTTTTTCTTTAATGATCATTATATTTTATCTAAGAAGATTTTGTAGTAATATATAAAATATTAATATATTAGTTATAAAAAAATTGCTATTACAGCACATTTAAAAATATACTTTCTTTTTTTAAAATAAATAAATGTTTTTTTGCTAAATGTTCTTGTGATCTTTGCACTCCAAAATCCATACCTAGTTAACAACTTATTGACAATTATACACAAATAAATTGACTTATTGAATTTTTATTTGGATCAAACTACTTTTATAAAATAATAAGTAGAAAAAACAAAAAAACAAATTTTATTACTTAAACCTGAGCATACAATTTACACATGTTATAAAAAATAATAATAAAACTATAATATTATATATTAACAATTAAAAAATAATGTAAATAAGTCACAGATAAAATTAATTAGTGTGCAAACAAAATAAATAAAAATAAATGGATGGAACTAAAAAGAAACACGTTACGATTGTAAACTGTCTCTTGAGTTTACTTATGGACATCAGACATCTGGATCGATATGTTCTTTTCAGAACGGCTAAGCCAAGGCTAGGCCGTAGTCAGATCTACACAAATTTCAATAAAAGAGCAAACTCCAAGCAGGAATTTGGATGTAAATCAACGATGACCAATGTTATGGGGAAAATAGAGGTTTTGTATCGGGGTTAGCAGATTAACATACAAAGAAAGCCTTCGAGATATGGATTACCTTTCAACGAGATAGTACAACTTAAGGGATAATATGTTATACTTCATCCTGTTAGCAATAAGAAGAGGTCCAATAGTTCTTATAAATATTGCCATCTAAACAAATGTCAATTTAAAACGTAGAAACTGTTTGGATCGGAGGACTGCCTGAAGCGAAGTTGCAAGATCTTAACGGCTCATCGGTAAAAAGAAGTGTTTCTTTGTTTGATAATGTGAGATATTGTTACAAGGTGGCTATTTAGTTAGATGCTACAAACCTGATTTATTCAATCAGCTCGGTTTGTCTGTTTTAGTAGCACTGTCGGTCTTGTTATTACTCGGTTTGAATGTAAGACCAGGCAATAGAGAGAAGTAGTCCGTGGTTCATCGTCGCATAGTAGAATTGAGTGGCTGGATGAGCCCGTTGTTAATATAAGGGTAGGTGTAGACCGGGTTCTGCTGAGGGTCCTGAGTGTACTGAGACTGCACGTTCATCATCTGCTGCATCTGCGTCGGGTTCATGAAGTTAGGGTTGGTGACGTAGGAGGGAGGCGCAGGCTGGGTACGGTACCCCGCATGAGGGTTGTACTGCGCCGGGTTGTAACGAGGGGGAACACCTCCTGACGCCCCCGGAGGCCATGCGGAAGTGGCTCCTGGAGGCAGTGTTTCCAGTCCGTTGGTAAGCTGCTGGAGCTTGGCCAGGCTGGTGGGTTGGTGTGTGGTTCCCGTGCTAGTCGAGCCCAGGTAGAAGTTGGAGCAGGAAGACCCTAGCCTCTGACTAGCCTGAACTCCTGCTTGGCTGGCGGGAACCCTGTGCAGCATATAAGGGTACTGTGCTGCAGCCTGGTGGTAATGCTGACTGGGCTGTGGGGAAGCCACCTAATAAAAAATAAAAATATGCATTTACTATATACAATTTATTTAAGCAACTTTATAGCCGGCAATTAAATTTAATTAACAGACCGATAGCTATTTGCTTTATAAAACAACGAAATTGAGGTTAACAGTTTAAATGAACCCCGTCAAATCAATGTTTCAAGCACTGTTTCCTTTTCCTTTCTTTATTTAGTATAACTTTGCAAAATATTCATGCATTATATCTAAAGATTACATATTATAGCTTTAGTAATGTTCAAGAAAATGTGTGAGATTAGATAATTTATGACATTCAAGTAGTACCTGGTGCCTGAGCTGTTGCGGTGGGGGTGTGCGCTGCCTTTGCTGCTTGCTGGCTCTAGCAGCGGCCTGTATTTTGGCAGCCACCTCCTGCTGGTGATGGTAGACCATGTGGCCGGAGGTCATGTGATGTACAGAGGTAGGCACACTGCGGTGGTGGAGGGTAGCCTGCTGAGCACAGTCACTGTAAGGGTGACTTCCGGAGCTCATTTCGACGGGCTGTTCTATAGCAGCCATGTGGCTGGCTGGTGAGACGTCGACATTGCACCCACTGTAGACCATGGGGTGCATGGTAGTTTGTACCGGAGGTGTTCTGGTCCTGGTAGTCACAGGAGGTGTCCTAGTAGCTACAGGAGGCGTTCTCGTCCTGGTAGTCGCAGGTGCCCTAGGAGGACAGACGTTAGGAGGAGCGGCGCTGTAAACCGACCCGATCATATCGTGCTTCAGACTCAGTACTTCGTCCCTCCTCTTATCCTCCACCGGGTTAGGTCTTTCCTTGGGTTGAGGAGTAGGTAAAGGACAAGGGACTTCCCTAGGCCTCTCGGTTTTCACGGAGTGTTCGTGTTTCTTAGGAGGAGGTAGTTCTTTGATAGGTGGCTCCAGAGCAAGAGGTTCGGGCCTGAGGGGAGGCGGAGAGTCTTGAGTCAAGTCCACCTCCACCGTATGTTTCCCTTGTTTTAGTTCTTCTCTCTTCTCTTCGACCTGCCTAGCCCTCTCCTCTCTTTTACTCTCCGTCACAATCAGTTTTTCCGTTTCCCTCATTGCCGGTTTGGTCAGAATATTTTCTTCTACCTTTTTCTCTTCCATTTTGACCGGTTCCGGGACTTGGTGTCTCTTCTCAACAGGGGCCGGTAGCAAGTTGAGAGGTATGAGAGGAGCGAGAGGAGGCACCTCGAGAGCTGGAGAAGGAAGTGAAAACACCGGTAGTGTGGTTTCTTGACTCTTGATTACAGGAGGCATGGATTCCTGTTTCTTCACAGTCTCGTTGCTGACGACAGGGACATCGCATTTCTCCAGTATAGGCATCGCTTTGTCTTCTTCGACCGGTTCCGGTCTGGGTTCGACACAGGGTGACGAGGTCCTGTCTTCTACCACATGAGGAGGTGGAGTGGTTTCCCTTTCCTCCGCTTTCCTCTCTACAGGCTCTTCGCACTTCTCTTCGGTTTTCTGTTCTTCTGGTAAGTTAATATTTGTCTTCGTATTTTCTTCTTTACTGTCCATCATATCATCCTCTTCATTTTCATCGGCCTGCAAAATCAAACATTATACAAGTTATATTAAAACAACAATTTTATTTTTACCTTCACAATAAAATGTATTAATTCATAGATGCATATCCGATCTGAAAAACAATAAGTTACACACTTTTTTTATAAATTCATGAAACCGTATTAAAAATGATTTTAACTAATGTTATCTTTAAGTTAATGGTTTCTTAGAGACTTGTTTTAAGTTTAAACATGTGTGAGTAAAATAATGATAAAGATATCAGTACTAGTAAGAGTGAGAGTTGCTAACCGACTCGCAAGTAGTGTAAAGCAGAAGGTTATATTATATGTAAGTGTTACCGTAGAGTGATGAGGTGAAGGAGAGCGGCTGTGGTCTGATCTAGGCGGCCTGGAATCATCACTCGAGTCACCACTATCATCTGAACCGTATCTGTCCAGAGGTTTCATCTTCAAACGATTCTCCTTGACCTTGTCTTCCGTGTTGGGTTTCTCTTCGACACGTAACGGCTCGACCTCGCTTTGCACAGTGACCGGCCCCGGTATGAGGTCCGGCGGCTGTTCCACGATGGACGGAGGTGCAGGGGTATCGTCCTCTTGATCCTTGCTTTCCACCGCCGGGGATATTATATCTTCCTTAGTGAGCTGAGGCATCTCGTCATCAGGTGAGGTTTCAGCTACCACCGACTTGTCTTCATCAGCCGACTTCTCCTTTATAACAGGTTCCTTCACAAATAAAAAATGGATTTATTAGTCCAAAATTTATAGACAAAAACAGGTTTACTGACACAATAAATTACAATGGTGATAGAAGTGCGTTTAGAAATTGGAGACTGCAGAGCTATTGATTCAATGAATGCACACAATGAACTTTAGAGAACTAATGAATCTTAACTTCAAAGAGCAAACATTAAATTTGACCACAGAGAACTTCAATTTTAAGTATAAAGAATTATTGCTATTAGAATTTTATATATGAATTTGTTCAAAAATATAAATAAAAATATTGTTTTTGATTTTCAATCAAAAAATAAAAAATCATCCATCCCATCCAATTCATACATATAATTCATTAGCAACAAATGGGTTTGAGATATAACCCTTTAGAACCAAGATTTTAATTTAATCTTTGAGTATAAGATATTTTGAAATAAGGAGTTTTCTATTAAATATAGATAAGAAGATATGATAGTGAAAGATAAGCTAACCAGGGGTGGTTGAACAGGGTCCTGAGGTGCCTTGGACAAGGCTGCAAGTAGAGGGGTTCCCACCTCCATCTTGGGCTAAACACACATTCAAACTTTCAATAAAGTAACTACACACACATCAAATATAATATCACTACGTGCACACACACAATCTAAATAAAATTGCAGTAGAACCTCATTGTAATGGAGCCAATTAGGGGCTAAAGGTCGTCTGTTTTAATTAACCCTTTCGTTTTGAGAAAACTATCAATATGGCCACACGTTTTGAACTAACTATCAATATGGCCATGGTATAAATTTACGTTTTCAAGTTTTTTTTGTTTGGAGGCACAGTACTGCCACCGTAAATATACGTTCGCATTCCTAGCGCTTTCTGTTGGTTATCTGGGGTACTAGGAACGTTTACTGAAGAGCCCAGTAGATAGAGCGGGGGTCAAGGGAAGAACAGAAAGATGAAGCAAAATTGCGTCATGTAAAGTTCGTAGACCCCTGTTATGACCCTTGGCCCCTAGTCTTAGGCATTTTTCCCCTTTTTTTATAATCCCTTAGCCAAAACGAACCCTTTTCTACCTGCTTTACAATTATATAATGTACACTCTACTAGCATTAACAAATAATATTATTTTTTAACAATTACGTCATTCACTTAACCTAGACAGAAATGATTATGTATATATTCATTTAGCGACTATAATTTTCAATAAATTTCATTTTTATAAACGTATAAATATTAAATAAGGATTATATATTGTTTTTGTGTAAAAATATACTATAAATATAAGCAGAGGAAAAAAAAACGGCTTAAGAAAAAGAGTGTGGTAGATTTAGTGTGTAAGGTAGAAAAACCTCAGGCCAGGGTGGAACATTCCTGTTTTGACCCCAGGCTTGGGGAACTTCCTAGCAATATAAACCTCAGTACTCAAAGGGTTAAAGTCCAGTGTATAACAAATAATTATTTCAAATTACATGTGAATGAAAGTACAGCAGTTCACTAGAAAAACTTTTTACTATACATTCAATATAAATACATTTTTATAAATAATTATGAAACAGCCTTATAAATAGGTTTAATTGACAGTATACTGAGCATTAATCATAAGAACAAGGTCATAGTAAATAGCTTAGTTATCCTGTTAAATCCATGTCAACAAAGGGTTTGGAGTTGAACGATTCCTTTCCACAACTAGGAGCATATTTAGGGTTGTGGTGCATCGTTATATTAACTTTGAAGCAACGGCAAGATAAACTGGCTCATGTTAACCTCACAATGCGCCCCACACCCCTCAAGATGCTTCCAGTTGTGCAAGCCAAGACTTTAAACCTTCAAAGCTATTTACATCAATTCAACCAGCGGAAGTCTACGCACTAAGTTAAAGAAGGTCATAGTTCATGTTGATTTCTAACATTGATTGATTAAACAAATAATTTACTTTCTACTGGGTTTGTTTACTTTTATTTCTTCAGTTAATAACAGAGAGAGGTCCAGCTTACTTGAAAATTAAAAATAGGCAAACACAAACATTATTATTACTAGGAGTAAGTATTGTACTTTCTTCTTTTTTTACCGGTCCGTTGTATAATACGGTTCTACTGCACTCATAAACTAGCATAAAAATAATCATCTCAAAATGAAGGTTAGCTGCTTTATTTTTTTAAAGGTAAAAAACATCTATGATCAGCTACAGTGAAGCAAATTAATAAAATAAAAGAAGATCTAAACAACATTTCAGATAAGTAAAAAAAAAGAGAGGCTAAAAGAACTACAAAATATTGAGAGCAAACTACACCTCAAGTAAATACTGAGAGGTAAAACCCTTACAAATTATTAAGACTCTCGAATGGATAGATGGGAGATACCTGCTCTTAGTCTTGTCAAGTATTCTCACGTGTTGAGGCAACTTTCACCTAATCAGAGCAACATTTGGCCCAAAAAATAAGGTTTTAAACCAGAAGAAAGCTAATGTTACCTTCTTCAAGACGTGGCTAAGAATGTGCTCCTTGGTGGGTGAACTAGTCGAGGTGGGCAGAGCGGTCTTCTGTCTGGAGGTCTTGACCCAAGCTCTTCTCCGTTTCATCTTACGTCCGACAGGTCTCTTAACCTGCTTACTAGGACGAGAGACCGGTGCGGAAGAATCAGGTGTGTCAGCCCCGTCTTGATCTTCACCCTCCTCGACCTCTGGGTCTGTCTTCTTGGAACAAGTATCTTCCTCACTCCCCCGATCTGGCACAGGTACTGGCCTACCTATCCTTCTCTTCTTACCTCTTCTTTTTATCAACTGCTTCGCTGGTATTTTTCTAAACAAACCAAAATGTATTTTTAAATTTGTTTAATCAAAGGGCTTAGAAAGGTTACAGGGGGCATAGGGCAAAAACCCAGCTTCAAAAAGTCACAAAAAAAATTATATACAGGGTGTCCCAGCTAATATGGAACAGCGAAATATCTTCAGAACCATAATAGATTGAAAGATGCGGTTTTCAGGGTTCGATAATGGCTAAAAAGGCGCTTCAAGAACATATGCTGAACATTTTCTGTGTTCAGCAGAAGTGTGTGTAATTTACAAAATTAAAAATAAAATGAATAGGAAGCCAAATTTTTAAGACTGGATTTGGATTCTATGGCTAAAAATAAGAACTTTTTACTCTTTGAAATTTTTTGCTCCGAGCATTAGTTTGCCATCTAAAGAGCTCTGAACGTGCTAAAATTGAAACTAAGTCCATTTTACAGCTAAACTAATGGATTTAGAAAAAAAATTCAAGAGTCAAAAATTCTTATTTTTAGTCATAGAAGCCAAATCATTTCTTAAAAACATACATTATTGATATTTTTTTTTTTTTTTTACTTTTTGAGCCCTGCTGAACACCATTTTTAGGCAAAAAAAAGTTACTCATAGGCCTTTTTCACACGGTGCGGACGCGGGCCCGGACCCGCATCTAACACGCGGGCGCGGGCCCGCAGTTTCTTTTCACACGGTGCGGGCGCGGGCCCGGACCCGCATCTAACACGCGGGCGCGGGCCCGCAGTTTCTTTTCACACGGTGCGGGCGCGGGCCCGGACCCGCATCTAACTAGGTGTGAAAACAACAATGTAATCAACAAAAAGACCAATGACCGGTAGGTAACAACTGCGGACGCGGGCCCGGACGTAGCTATGGGGACCCGGACGAGTATTTCGCCCGGACGCGGGTCCGGACCCGCATCCGCGCTGTGTGAAAGGATCTATGGTTTTACTAAGATCATACTTAATCCGGGCCCGCGTACGCATCTAGCAGCGGGCCGGACCCGCGCCGTGTGAAAGGGGCCATAAGGTATGAATTTTAGATTGGATTTGGATTCTATAACTAAAAATAAGAATATTTTGTCTCTTGAATTATTTTCCTAAATCCATTAGTTTAGCTGTAAAATGGACTTAAAGTTTCAATTTTAGCACGTTCAGGGCTCTATAGATGGCAAACTAATGCTCAGAGCAAAAAATTTCAAAGAGTAAAAAGTTCTTATTTTTAGCCATAGAATCCAAATCCAGTCTTAAAAATTTGGCTTCCTATTCATTTTTTTTTTAATTTTGTAAATTACACACACTTCTGCTGAACACAAAAAGTGTTCAGCATGTGTTCTGGAAGCACCTTTTTAGCCATTATCGAACCCTGAAAACCGCATCTTTCTATCTATCATGGTTCCGGAGATATTTCGCTCTTCCACATTAGCTGGGACACCCTGTATATATATTTTTACTTTTCCTCACTACTAATAGTAGGAAAAGTATTGTTTTTTTTTTATTTTTATTTTTTAACAATGGTCCCTCTAATCCCTAATAAGTTCTCAATAGATAATATAACATGTTTATATTAGCAATCTATTTTAAACCAAATGTTTGCTATTTTCAATACTCTTATATGCAATTATTGGTACTTCTTTAGATTGTTACTCCCCCATGATTTTAGAATATAAATGACTTTTAGTAAATAACTATTAAGACAAATGAATGTTTATTCAAGTGTACGTGGGGACAAAGAAATATCACACTTCTGTTTTAACAGTCTAAAGAACATTTTGTAAACCTTCTTTAGATTTATACTCCCATATTATATTATTTTTTTATAAAGGGAGTAAAAATCTTAAGAATTGTCCAATTATTACTGAGAAACTTTACATTAGCCCCTATATCACCACAACATTCATCTTGATGATAAATATTATACCACTTATTAATTATGTAACATGTTGTGTACAATTATATTAAAATAAGCATATTATAAAAATACAGATTGGAATACTCACAGCGGGGAGGCGCTGGTGTTGGACCGTAGGTCAGCTCCTTCCTTTCTCTTGACCCACCTCAGCTTGGCAGCTAGTGACCTCTTATTCTCAATCTGCTTGGGCTCAGCAACAGCTAAACAATAAGTAGGAAAAATTTAATAAAAAAAAAAAATATATAATTAACGAAGGGAGACAGAGAAAAGTACACTAAAACGTGGATCTTAGGAATTTCAGTACAATGTTCTACCAATTTAGCCAAGAGCTGCACCGGAGAAATATTTTCCTCAGACCCAAACACAACAAACTAGTCTGTAGAGAAAATAGCGATAGACTAAAGGCCGAAATACACGGCGACACTTAGAGCGAGAGAGTCTAGCGAGAGCGGTGTCCGATATGTCTACACGGAGAGCCAAAATTTGGCTAGATTGGTGTCCGAGAGTGCTCTCGGAGTGTGACCTTGAATAAAGTTCCTAGATCAGGGTCCGAACTGTCTGCACGGTGTCCCCTTTGTCTAATAATCTACGTCTCCTCCGTCGTCCACACGCGTTGCCCGGCTGAGGTATTGATCGTGCTTGCTCTAGAAAAGGTTTTACCTAGCTGAAACTAGCCTAGACCGAGTGCGAGAGCAAATTGACATGACAGGTGTCTTGTCTACACAAGGAAAA
>KZ652059.1:141168-178618 GCA_001010745.2 Gerris buenoi
GCGCAAAACTGGCTAAATGAAATCGATTAATTTTTTTTCAGAGGTGAGCGCAAACATGTTGTGCAATTTGTAGGCTTGGTTTCATCGAAAAATATTGAGTAGAACCAAAGTTATTAACAATTTTATAGAAAAAAGCATATAAAACTTAACTTAAAAACATTAGGGTGACTTAGCGTAAACAAATCCCACTGACCCGCTAATCAAAATGTTTGGGTACTTCTAGATTCTAGACCACCTAGAGACTCGCGGATTTTTGCGTTTGGTCGGAAATTGGTTCCAAACCGACTGGAAAAATCCGAAAAGTTAAAAAATATATTATTACCCCCCTTAATAAATTAAATATGGCGGACGAACTGTAGACTTTTTTTGAAGGCTGATTGTGGTTTAACGGTAAGTCGTATCGACAAGCTGATTGCGCCAACGGTAACTGATTTTAAAAGATCTACCACTTTGGTCCTATGACTTTTTGTCGTAACTCCATCGGTTCTACCTTAAATAGAGCTTGATTTTAATTTTTGTAAGAAAAAATTGACTTTAAGCTCTTATGGCGTCCGCAATTGTTGGCCGATTTAATTTCTGATTGGGGTGGATAAACCTCACACTAAAGCTCTTTCAATTGTGTTTTTATTATTTGATTAATTTTTCCTAGAACTAGAGTTATTAAATATTTACTGGTGCAACTGCCGTATTGAGAGAAGAGACTAGTAACTAAATTAATGTACCATCATGTTTAATGATTGTTCAATGACTTCACAGTCTAAATGGTTTTAAGGACGTTTTTTTATTTATGTATTTATTATACCTTTTTTTAGTATTTTTATCTATTACTATACATATTTATTAGTTTCTATTGGCTATTTTTTAAATATATAGGGTCCTTACTACGATTTGGAGAAAATTATATTCTTAGAATTATGTTTTATATAGTCCAGATTTTATTCCTAGATATTTTTTTTTTTTTGTTAGGAATTGATTGATGAAGGTGAAATAGAGAATACAACTTTAAAAACAGTATACTGACAAACTGCTTCAGTTTCACTCAGTTGTCACTAGTTCACTCAACTCATACGAATAAAAAACACACTCAATAATAAACGGATCAAAGCAAAATTTTATTAAAAAACATTAACGCTAAAATAATCGAGCTTTTATTGGTTGGGGTTTTTATTTACAGTTGAGAATTGCGGATGAGCGAAGTATCTAGTCTACTTATATGTAAATGGAAGGTCATCGCTCTCTCGAGTACTCTGATGTAGCACTGAGCAAGAAATCTATAGATATAGGGTTAAAGTAGAGGGGGTAAGATGAGAGAGAAAGTGCCAGAGAGTAAGAGAAAGGAGAAAGAACTAGGAGCCAATATTGGAATGCCTGAGGGTAGAAGAGCCCTCAACTATATCACCGCCCTCCTTCAGAGCTTGCACTAAAACCGACATTTTATGCTTTTTTAGTTGTAATCCTTAGTATTAATCAATTTAAATGTGCATTTATTAAAAGCAAAACATAAGCACTGAAAAACAAAGCGGGTAAAAGGTATTAAATATCGGATGAAAAGAGCGAATAGACAGGCAGAAGAGGTCAATGGAACCGGTCGTTCTACTTGATTTAAGTTGGCACAAGATGGAATCGTAACCCTACTTACTCACACTAACTAGTAAATACAGTAATATAATAAAAATACACTGCCAATTAGTTGTGTCTTGAAATTTTTTAAATCGGAGGCATAAAACTATTTCGTTCTCAAAAGTGAACACCACAATGCTTCCGTTACCTTCGGTAAGCTCGGAAGCAAAAATGATATATTTATATGAAGGCGTAACTCTAACGAAAAAAAGCTAAATCATTTTATATCGATACAAAAAAACATCGTATGTAATTCATTAGTTGTATTTTGCGCCGAATTAATGATTTCGGGAGGCGTATTATTCTCCTCATTTTCGTCATAATGACATAAATCAATAATTGTTTATCACTAAAAATTCAATATAAACAGTTGATTTCATTAAACTAACAGAAATTTAGTTTTGTTAAATGTATACAAACTCGCTAATCGTGCGTTAATGTGAAGAATTCCTCTTTTTTACCGCACTAGGGCGGAAAAAAGAGGAATAATGAATCGCGCGCATGTCAATACAAATACGTTAAGAATCACTTTCTACGCAACTAAACAGAGATACAATGGTTATATTTCGCATCAATCGTAGATAAAATAGGTTTCCAAGTCCTAACGACAAGAAAAGCGATATTTATGATGCCAAGTCAACAATAAATTCATTTAAAAATGGGATTTACTGTTTTAATTCATACTAGCCGTTAGGCCCGCGGTAACGGGCAGAATAATAAATATGGTTTAGAAAAAGAGCTGAGAAATAATAAGGTAGTTATAATTGAAATAGATATTTAAAGAGATATTTACTGTTTAAATAGTAAGTTTTATGCAGTTATAGGTAATTAAAATTAAAACATTTAAATAGGAAGTTTTGTGCTCCGATATTCGTTATATATGTATGGCGCAAATGGTTTAGTATCTGGCATACATCCAGTAGCCCCGGGTTCGATTCCAGCTTATGGCGCATCAATTTTTAACGTTATAAATCATTTAGAGGTGAGTTGTCGTTGTCGTCGAGACACTACTCGATTATATAAAAGATTCTCTTAGTAGTAGTAGTACTTCCTACTAGAACGGGTAGGACGAACCACTAATTCGAACCTTGCAATTAGGCCATTACTTAGCAAGATGGTAGAATAGAAAAAAATTAATAAATACTGAAAACAATTGCACGGGAGTTTGGTGTGAAACAGTGGGGTCATTGCAAACAGATTAGGATCAAATTATTTTAAATCCTATAATGAAAATAAAATAGGAATGTACTATTTTTTAATAAATACGTATATAGTCGAAAAGAAGAATTCTAAACTCGCATTTTTCGTCCAATTACTATAATCCGAGTTAGCGCCGGTCCCCCCCATCTCGGATTATCAAGACTACTGTAGTAATACTGTATTAAGAACACATATTGCCTTATTTGTTTGTTTTGATTAAAATTCCCTTTTTTTCATGGTTTTTAATTAACTTGCTAAGGTTTCTTCTGACTGCAAAACTTGGAATGTAAATTTGAGCCTCCTGCCGACTGCCTAGGTCGCTGAAAATTGCACAGATTATGTGTTTTTCATGACAATACATAGATCGGTCATTAGTTGGGCAAAACCGAATCATAAATTATAAAAAAATAAAATGTGTACATATTTATTAATATCATACTAGGGTACAACTCCTATAAGGGCGCTGCCTCACTGCTGGGGCTAGATACCCTTCCCAGGGTCAAGGCCAACCTCAGTGCACGTGTAAACCACCACACTCAGCTTATGAATTATGAAAAGAATTCACCACTGCTTTAAATTTGATAAATAAGAAAGTACATACAACCCTACAGACAATATCGGTACATATTACGATGTATGCGGTCGCCGTGTTCTAGATTCTCCTTATAAAATAATTAATTCCTACTTCTTTGTCAATAGCAATTACGATGGGACCTCCTTATAACTTAATTCTCTATTCTAAATTGTCGCTGCTGATAAGCAGTAGCGCGAAGAGTGATATGTTTAATTTCTTATTCACTATAGTGACACACGAAAAATGATTTTGATTTCTCTATACAGTTCACAGATTCTTTTATTAACACAAAATTAACAATATAACCATCAACCGTTAACTGATAAAAAAAACTTTATGCCTTTATGGCACCACAGATAAAAAAAACTATTTTTTCTTAAAACCTTTTTTCCTTTTTTTTCTTTTGGAAAACTTGACACATTAAATTCGATTTTTTTGAAACATAAAAATTGACATGCAAAAACAAACAAATTTAGAATAAATTATTGTAGCTGCCAACCAAAATTAATAAAACAAAACCCAGGCAGCTACATAAATAATAAAACGAAAATAATTTACATACATATCTACAAAACAAAATTCTTAGGAATGAGGATAAAGATCCGACCGACAAACTTTCTGGGAAAGCGATGTTTTTGCATTCCTTTATTTTTCTTAGAACCATTTTTTAGGAGTTTATTGCTAGTACAAGAGACTCTATACCAGTGGTTCTTAACCGTTTGGTAACAACGGCCCCCTTAAAATCTACAAATATATCATGTATAGTACCAAAATCCTTTCGAGGCCCCCTGGGGTGGCGCGGCCCCCCCGGTTAAGAACCACTCCTCTATACTACACTCTACAGTTCGCGCGTTATGAGCAAAGTTGTTAAAGGGGATAAATTGAAGAAAAAATCGTACAGCGCATGCTCATTAGATTAGATTAAATCAGGTTATAAACTGATTTAACCATAAATAAATATAACTATAAATCAACTTAAGCAATAATTAACGTGTTTAGTAAAGTGTTATTTTAAAATTATTCGAATTTACGAAAAACCTATTACAAAAATGTAAAGGGTTAAAGATTAAGGGTTAAAGTGATAAAGATAATTTTAAATATAAATGATTTCAACTTACTCTCTGAGATGATAAATAATGCAAACAAAGTCACTAAAACCGCTAAATATAATCCAACTATATTTGTTTCTCATTTTGGATGACCAATCTGAGAGTAAAGTCACAATCATTTTAACTATAATAATTTTGCTACCTCCATCAGTTTAAATGGAATTGGAACCATCTTTGCACAGTATAGAGAAATCTCTCTTCCTCTCAGTATAAAATTCGTTTCGGATGTGCATAAAGCTCTCGACATTTTACAGCTTAATTTACTCAACGTAAAAATTTCTAAAATAAAATCACTTTCAGAAGAAAATAATAATTAATTCTAAGGCGTAAAGGAATGAAAAATAAAGAAGTATCTCGCAAATATGAAATCGCTCTGAGTTCTATGTCTACATTTTCGAAAAAACTGGTAATCAATATTTAAAAACCACACCAAAAAGGGGAGAGTTCCAGAAAAAGATCTAGACTAGAGATTTTTAGTATGAAGACAGAAATGATGCAATTCTGTAATTCCTGGAAAACAATCTTCCTCTGTTAGGACCACTTATTTTTTCTCTATTTTAAAATAATATAAAATAAATTTGTAAAAAGCGACTTAGTGTTCTGGAACCATCTTAATATATAGAGGCCAAACGTATGTAGAGATTTCGGAATTAAAACTAAATATGTACCTTACCTATAGTGTCGCGAAAGCGAAATATTTTAAATGTTTATTTATTTTCACTTGTATAAAGATATGTTTTGAATGTGTAAATTTAGAATAAAGTTGTCAGTGAGATTTAAGATAAAAACGAAAGAAAAATATATCTGTTTTCTTACTACAGTCCAGGGGTATCCAACTCCAGTATTCTAGAGGTGTAATAGCACTAGCGCTCCACGGGAAGATGGTGGTTAAAATTGTAAACTAATTATGATCTTTTGACATTTATACTATATTGTAAATAAAAAATCAAAATAAATAACAGCCTCGGTTGCCGAATGAGATGCACGATCGCCTAAGATGCGAAAGTTACCGGGTTCGATTCCAGGAAAATGACCAAATAATTTATTTCTTTGAATTAAAAAGCTCGAAATCTTTTGAATGGTGTAAAAGATTTAGTTACAATATTAACCGCACCTTCCCGTGGAGCACTAGTAGTCTAACATAGGTAGATAAAGAGGGGAGTTGGAAATCTTTCCGTTTGGATTCTATGATCGCTGCTACAGTCTATAAGATTAGAGTTGGCACAATCAACAGGTGGGAAAATTTTGAGGGAAACGATTTCATTGGTCCCCCATGTTGAATTCAACTTCAGAAAAAAATGCTCTACTCTACCCCTGTTCCACAAAAAAATATAACATGGCAAAACCGATTTTCCCTTTTTATAACCCCAAAACTACCTCCATGTTTTTAGTTTCCCGCCTTCGATTGTGCCAACTCTAATCTTATAGACTGTAGTTAATATAATGAGAACCATACGAAAACCCAACTGAGAATAACTAATTACCTAAGGCCTGATTCACACGAGGAGGTTTTAGTTGAGTCAACCAGTTTTCTGCTCGACTTTCAACTAGTTGTCGTGTGCAGTGTGCACTCTGTTGCTCGTGTTAAGTCTATTTCAGGCCTCTGTCAGGCAACCTGTGGAATCAACTTCTGTTCCCAACGGGAGGTCTGTACGATGTTAGAAGTTAGAACCCGAGCAAGCAGGGGAGCAATTTCTGTGCTTGCCTCTCTATCTTTTTCTTACCTTCAAATTAAGTTACTAAACATGTATTTCTAACCAGAGGCGGCTCCAGGGGGGGGGGGGGGGCATAGAATCACGAAGAAAGTAGTTTGTAGTTACAGTACAATTCGTGAGCGCTAATAGCAGTCAGAATCTGAAACAAGAATGAATTTAACATTCCGGTGAATCCAAACCCTGCGCATATGCAGCTAGTTGCTTGCTGGCGCTTGTTTTCCGAGTCTGAACCTGATTCGGAACCGGCGTGCACTGTGGCCGTAATCGGTAACCCAAAGGTATTTCGCCTTAATAACCGACAATTAAGCATCCACGTTTTGTCAACATGAATGCTGATTTCTCGTCTGGAGTCTGGAATTATACGAAACAAAGAGTTGGGCGCTACGAATAGTGACATCAACTAGATGCGGACGGCTTCCCGGAGTAACCTGCTAACGACCTCTAACACCAAGCAACCGGTTATCGGGTTTATAAAAGCGCCCTTGCTAGCCGACAGAGTATCTGTAGATTGCACTAGAAGGGTGCTTACGTACAAACACAACCGTAAAACCGGTTCTGGAGGGTCCAGCTTACTGGGCCGCACTCACACTTCCAACGTCCCCTAGAGATTTATTTTCTAACGAGATTTCGGCTGAATAATCACTAGCGATATCACAACAATAAACTGATAGATACAAAGATGAGATTATGGATCTACTAACCTTTATTGTATTTCTCGTCAAATGAATAAATAATTACTGATACATTAAAAGTATACCTTCTTAATACTCCATCGGTACATCAAAGTATGTTCGTTCTTGAGCATTCGCTAACAGCCTGTGGTTTGACTTAGAAAGCCGAGAAAGGTAGTTGTTTTTTGTGTTTTTTTTTCATTCGTATTATTTATGACTATAGGATCTAATAACTAATAATATACATTAATTAATAAATAGTATAATTGAAATTAGAGATGAGTTGATGCAAATCAAAAATTAAATAGATGAATGACATAAAAGTTCAAAATGCGTCGTAATATTGGTTTAAATAATTGCTTCCAAGCTAATTACTAAAGGTACAGGCATACGGGCCCAAGCCTCCCATGCGCCCGCGTAAGACTAAATAAATAGTTCATTAATATTTATATTTTTTCACCGATTTCCATTTGTATGAAATTTCTATATATTGTTGGCGTTTTATTTTGTAGAAATAATAATCTAAAATCAGGGATGTCCGAGGAATAAAAAAGTCTAAAAATTTAAGTTATTTTATATATACTTGGTTCAGCTGTACTAAATAAGGCAAGTCTGTTCCTATACTTATCTACTCCCATCTCTATCAACTGCCTTTGTATAACCTTACATAATAATATAGTATAACAATGTATCCTACTCTCTTTACCTCTTAAGAAAATAATGAAAAATATCTATAGAGACCCGTGGTTCAAATCCCGGCGCTGGAGTCAATTTTTTCTCTGTCTGTTTCCTGTAGTAAATAATAATTATAATTTTATTTAAATTTAAATGTTCCGTAGTATCAATACTACCAAAAACGTAAAATATGAATTTCTAATTGATTGTACTAGGTACAGGTACTAATTGGGTACTTTATAATTAAAAGCGTTATTTCTCGGTCTAGTTCTATGTCATTAATGTTGACTTCTCAGACTAGTGGAAAAATTGAAAGCTAGGTACAAGGATAAAGGTTTGCAAACCCCTGTTTGTCTAGAATGCGCGTCCGGTGTGAACGTCGTGTTTTGAGGTTGTTTGCAAACCCAAACCCTGTTTGCGAATGCGCGATTGGTGTGTGGTGTGTACAAGACTTTAGAAGGAGAGAGGGACAGGGAGGGGGAGGGAGATAGATAGAAAGGGGGGGAGGGAGAATTTAATGAGAGTATAGTATTAAAAGTTGGGCGTTGGAGTTCAACAGGTGAGTGTGGACGCGAGGCTGCTCCAGTCACCCCTCTGCCTAGATTCTAGAGTACGAATTCTTGGCCGTCTTTTAACCCTTCCAAACAGTTTAGATCCTTTCCAACAATTCAACCAATTAACCTTACACCGTTTCTATTTATCTCTCCATATTTATACTCTCCAAATAGAAATAAAAAGTACTTATTAACGTTTTAACTAAATAAACCAATGCACCAATGAAAAACATAATTGTAAACGGGGTTAGATTATTCTTTGTAATCACAGAGCCATCAAAGAAGAAAATTAAAATGCATAAATAAAATAAACAAGAAGCAATCATTTACAAGAAATCAAACTTTCCGAGTTCAGAATAGCCTTATAAAAGAGCAGAGATAGAATCTCGCATAAAGTGTAAATCAATAGTTCATTTGACTTGGTAGAATTTTATGTCGGGTTACTTCAACAAAAAGCTTACACCAACACTCGCTAAAACTGTAAAATCAGAGTAAATACAATTTTCATGAACCGTATTCGTGTTTATGTCATTAGATAAAAGGTATTGTTGGTGCTGAAACTAAAAGATTCCAAGACACCAGACTTAATAGTAACAGTGACAAAATCAACCTAATTCCCATGACAGCCCAAGTTTTCGACATTTAGGCATCTTCAGTGCGTCACACTCGGCATTCGATAGTCATCAAGCTGTTTTCTTTAGTTAGGCTAGTCTTTGGAACTTTGGAAGCAGATAACTCTGTTTCAGCAATGTGGAGAAGCCCAGTTGATGCACTGAATTGCATCAGACTGTTTACTTAGGGAACTTACAAATGTTTTAGTGCCTTATCTGCTCTGACCACATCTTTCCAAGCCGATCTGTTCAGACTATAGTCGCACGCCTCGAATCTATTAAGATTCAAACGGCTGCAGTTTCTCAGTGAAGTACAATAGACTGTAGATCATTGAGACTTATAGATTACGAATTCTTCTCCATGTTCGGTATTTATTTAAGTTAAATAAAATATTTTCATCTACTCACGGCAGCAAAATTAAGCATTACTTAACTATTTTTAAGCTGGAAAGTACTATTTCGCTAATTTGTCATTAAAATATTAAAAACAGACAAGAAAGTAGTTAAAAAAGTCAGGGAAATATTTCCCACCTAGACAGGGCAAGTATACAGTGTTTACCAGTGAGTGTCATAAAATCTGTTAGTTTTTTGTGTGTTTAGTTTTATTTTAATTTGTGTTATTTTAATTTAATTTAATTTTTTTTTTTTTTTTTTTGAGGGGTGCTGGACTGCTAATTAGTTTAGTTCCATACTTGTTTTATTACAAAGCAATGTTATATTATTAATGCATTAATATATTTACCTAAGCTTCCATCTAAATAGCGTAAGTAGATAATAGTTATTTATGCACCTAGGGAATAAAATAAGATATTATTTCCCGCGAGAATGAGTTCAAAATCCCGAAGCGAAGTCGAGGGATTAATGCAAATTAGCCCCCGAGGCATAGCCAAGGGAGATTATTATAACAAGGGAATAATAAGGCATTATTCTCGAGGTACATACAAAATTTTATCTCCAGAAAAAGTGCTATATAAGATTTATTATAAAAAGAAAACATTTATATTTCTTTAGTAAACGAATAATACAGAAATAATAGTTATTTATGCACCTAGGGAGTAACGTAAGCCATTATTCCCTGTCCATAAATCCCGAGGCGAAGCCGAGGGAATTAGACTTTTTAATTCCCGAGGCGTAGCCAAGGGAATAACGCTAATTGGCTCCCGAGGCGAAGCCAAGGGAGATAATTATCGCGAAGGGAATAATGGCACTTTACTCACGAGGTACATACAATATTTTATCTCCTGTAGGAAGTAAATACACTATTTTCGTTCATTCACAGTTTTTATTTATTATTTTAATAAATAACAATAATTATTAGCACTTTTAATAGCAGATATAAGAGATTCAGTATTAAAAACAAATAAGAATTGGAATTAAACTCAAATAGAAGGTTACTTAGATGCAGGTTATAAACATAGATAAACATGGTCGTAAAAGCAGTGACGCCAACCTGATTTCAACATCTTCATTACATTAACCATTCATTTTCTACTATTTATAAAATAATTAAGTTGCAATCTTTACTTTTTCGCCCTACTTTACTTTTTCGCCCTACTTTTTACTTTTTCTCCCTACTTTTTGATTCAGGGATGAAAAGACCTGCTTTAGTCCCTCTAAACTAATTCAAAATCATAACTTATTTACCCTACTGGAGATAAAATAATATCAATTATTTAAATGATTTAAAACAATCAATAATCACTTTTAAAGTAATAAATTCTTAGCTTTTGAACTACACACCGATTACAACTTCTGTCTCTTTTTAGGGTTTCGAGGTCGTCCTAGAAACCCTTATGCTTTTGGTAGTTCGTCCGTCCGTCCAACTTGGAGTATATCTCCCAACCTACTGACGCTATTGACTTGAAATTTGGTATATAAGTTAAACTTTTTTGCCCAAAAACAGATAACCTAGTGCGAACAACACTCCAAATTTCTGCGAACTGCGATCAATTGCGATCACCGCGCAATATTTTAAATTTTTTGTAATTTTTATGTTGGGTTTCATTTCAAAGGTATTGAAATATAAATTACAAATATGTATCGCTTTTTCAAAATGGCGGTCATTTTACCCCCCAAAAAATTCCCCCCCCCCTGCACTACCCCATTAGAATAGGTCACCCATAAGACACAAAAATATGCGTCTCTGTGGTCCAATGATATTTCCGGGAGTTGATATAAAAAAGTCAATTTTTAAAAATTTTAGGGGGGCGTAACTAGGGGGCCCCAAAATTTTTGTGATTTGAAAAATCGAAGTTGGGTATCATTTGAAAGGTATTGAAATTTGGTTCACAAAAATATATTTTGTTTCCAAATTGGTGGCCATTTTACCCCCCTAAAAATTAAAACAAAACGCAAAAAAAAATGTCCCCCCCCCCGCTAGCCCAATAGGAAAGGTCCTAAAAATAAGGCAAAGACACAAAAATATGCGTCTCTGTGGTCCAATGATATTTCCGGAAGTTGATATAAAAAAGTAAAATTTTAGAATTTTTAGGGGGGCGTAACTAGGGGGCCCCAAAATTTTTGTGATTTGAAAAATCGAAGTTGGGTATCATTTAAAAGGTATTAAAATTTAGTTCACAAAAATATATTTTGTTTCCTAATTGGCGGCCATTTTTCCCCCTAAAGATTAAAAAAAAACGCAAAAAAAATTGTCACCCCCCCCGCTAGCCCAATAGGACTGGTCCTAAAAATAAGGCAAATACACAAAAATATGCGTCCTTGTGGTCCAATGATATTTCCGGGAGTTGATATAAAAAAGTAAATTTTTAAAAATTTTAGGGCGGGCGTAACTAAGGGGCCCCAAAATTTGTGTGATTTGAAAAATCGAAGTTGGGTATCTTTTAAAAGGTATTAAAATTTGGTTCACAAACATATATCGTGTTTCCAAATTGGCGGCTATTTAACCCCTAAAAGAATTCAATAAGCGCATACCGAAGATAGTAAAGAATAATAATGTATGCACATCTTAATTTTTTGAAGTGAACAATAGATGTTTTTGTTTAAAAAAAAAATATAATAATAATTATAATTAATTCTTATCCGAAGAAACCCTTTTAGTAACTTGCTGGCAAGTACTTGACGGGATTTTTTAAAACTTCTATTCTTTAGTTTATATTCGCGAATCGGATTCCGGCTGGTGGTGAAGGGGACCTTAGCCATTGCTATTCTGCTCTTAGCATCTTTATTTGTAGATAACAGCATAACTACGATAACAGATTATTAATACCTTAAATCCATCCTCGCCGCAAAACAAGAAAACTCCAAATATTCCAAAGCAAATGAAAGTTATTTAAATATACCAGTGTTACTTTATTCATCATATGGGGAAAACCCGATAACCGCAGGAGATCTTGTTAGCATTCTAACAAGCAATTTACTAAAGGAAAATACCTTACGTTATAATTGAACAGGTTGTAATTGCAAAACTGATCTGCACTATGATCTCGCCGTGTTAAACAAACTAAAACTTTGAAACATTCATACATTTTTATTAAGAAAACAAGATTAGTTTAGCAGCATTAGAAGATACTGTTATCTTCTAATGCGTCTTAAAAAAGAATCTTCTTAAAATGAAATTATTTGTGAGTCAATTTGTCAAGCCACACTGCCTTACAATTTCTTTAGTAGAGTCTATTTTGGTAAACAATTCTATAAGGCCACTTGTATTCGAACCCATGACCTTGCGATTCGAAGTCGTAAGTAATACCACGGAGGTAGGCGTAGTCGACTCGGCGATACCCAATTGTTTATATGTCTTTTGGTTTTATTTTGATATTTTCCATCTTTACTTGATTTAGCCTCTATCCTTAATTGAGATTGAATATTTGTATCAATTGCTTTAGATGCAAGCTGTTCTGATACCACTTGCTAGTTTATTTAGATTTTTTTTCCGTTCATCCATTCTATAAACTCGTTTATTATAGATAATGGGCAATAAATTATATTTAAAAAAAATAACAAACAAAATTTGGAGATAAAACGTCTCATCAATAAATTTGGGAATTTCATTTCGAGTTAACTTTGATTGTCGTTTAAACAAATATAAAAAAAACTCACAATCTTCGCTGATAATTTTTTACAACTTCAGAAAAAAATTTGTACAGAAAATTTAAAGTCGAATAACGTTTTAATGCAATTCGATAGAATATCAAGGCTACTTTCATCCTTTAAGCCAAATGAACCTGTTTCCAAAAACAGGTAACAAGTGGGGTAAGTGTAAATTGGAAGCATTTTCCCCAAAAGTGTAGTAAAGAGTAAACAAAACGGGGAATTACCTCTCTCACATTCCGACGTGCCGCCTTATTATCTCTAACCTTGTTCATCTCACAGTTTTGAACACCCCTCTCTCTTTGTTACTCGTGTTTTGACAAAACTTTTTATAATAATATGTCTAGAATTAAATGAATTAAACAATTAATTGAATATATACTTGAATATATATACTAAAATTAAACTATAAATAAATTTAATTAATACTAAACAAATAAATTTAAACCATTCAATTCGGATATGACTGTGGTGACCTCAAAAATCGCATATATCGATTATATGAAACAATATAATGGGCCTTATGATCTACTAAACGGCGTGTTATAATATAATTCTATAAATATAAATATGTAGCATATAGAAACAAGCCAAACTAACGCGGTTCAATTTGAACAACGCAATCTATCCTTCAAATAAATGTTTTCCGATTTCCACGCAATTGATAATTACTTCAAATTAAAAACACTGATAAAAATAACTATTTGACTAATTAGTTGAAAAAAAAAAATAATAAAAATTGGGTACGGGGTACCTCGGTACTTTTCGTATTCACAGTAATTCAAGGTTACAAAAATTTCCCTTTAATAAATGAATTAAAATAGTTATCGTTTCTTTATTTAGATTAAATAAATCAGGTGATAACGATAACAGGTTGTAAAAGATAATGATAGAAGTAAGGTTGAGCAGAAAGATAAAAAATAAAATTGATAACAAATAACAAGTGATACAAGATAGCCGACACTGACCAGGGTTAATTTCCACAACCTGCCCGCTTGTATCCTCTCTTTTATCCCACTCCTTTTCACTTTACCTAACAAATCTATTTATACTAAATTATTTTCTTTTATTACAGAACATTAACACTTTTATCTTCTTCGACAAGGCTAATCTATAACGTGTATAATTTTTAAGGGACATAAGATTTTTGGAACGAAGTTCCTTATGGCACGTTCTGGGCCCGGGAGTGAACCCGAAAAAAACGACCAAAATCACCGTCACGAAATCTACCGATAATAGCGATAACTTGTGTAAAAGTTGACCGATTTCGTTGAAATTTGGTACACATGTTCATTTTACCAATGCCAAGACAAGTTCGTTGGACAACGTTATCCGCCCAAGCGTTCACGCGCAACGCTCGCGTAAACGTCAAATTAAAAAATTAGAATTTTTGGACGGGAAAAAATTCTAACTTCATCTATTTAATGAGACAAACAACTTTTTTAAATAAAATATTTTAGTAAAACGAACACCGACCCTGCTATGAAGTGATAAAGATCGCTAAATTTATTAAAGCGGACCAAAACGATTAAAATAAAGAAAACAACGTNTACTATGAGTAAGTTGTACAATATCTCGGTTGATTCAAGTAATTTAGCAGTTCAAGTGTTATTTACTATCAGTAAGTTGTACAATATCTCGGTTGATTCAAGTAATTTAGCAGTTCAAGTGTTATTTACTATGAGTTAAGTTGTTCAATATCTCGGTTGATACAAGTAATTTAGCACTTCAAGTGTTATTTACTATGAGTAAGTAAGGACTAAGTTTATAGTTCGTTATAATGTCATTGTGACTCACTTTAGAATTGACTAATAACTAGAAATGTTACAGAAATCCATTACACAAATAGGTAATAAGGCAATATAAAGGATAATATATCTGCGTAATGACTAATCTTAAGCAATATATTCATGTTCAATATATAAAACAACAAAGATTATATCAAAATACCTTATCTCTATCTACTTCTGTGTAAAAATAAATAAATTATAAAAAAAAAAACACAATAAAAAGTAAAAATACGGAATCTAGCACAGATCCGACGCGTAGTAATTTCAAAGAGCAACACCCTAGAGATTGTAAATGCCCTTAATTCCTCGTAAACCCCCCATCGGATTTTATATTTAATCGTTTATTAAATAATTATATTATATAAATTAATACAAATTAATTATAAATAATCAATAATTAATTATAGCATAATTCAATATGGCGGACACATATCGAAATCAAAATGGTCGCACTTTTTTATTTAGGGTACACTCTATCTATGTACAAAATTTCAAATCTCTATGTCAATGAGAAGTAGGAGAATCAGTCAGTCACTGTCACTCTTAGTTTTATATATATAGATAGACTATACAGGCTCGCTGAGAGGATTTCCGGGCCCGTGGGCAAGTTAGCATCTGGGCCCTTTGAAAAATTAACGGTGGGGGGTTCGGGGGAGGAAATATTTTAAAATTCAAAAGTGCATTAAGATGAGTTTTAAGGATTTCTTAGGGCAAGTTTGTTCTTAGAAGAAAAGATGTTTGGGAGGCACGAATTTTGAAGGGCCCATAGTTACGCCATTGATTACGATTACAATATTCTTCTTGTCTTTTTGGTTTTAAACAAAGTTGTGCGCACCTCTTCCCCCATATCACCCTACAACTCTACCAACAGTTATCACTCAAACTCATTACCCTACTCTGATCCGTGTCACGGTAGGCCTACCGTTTGTCTCACTGTCTCAATCAGCCCCTGTTTATCAACTACATATCTTCAACAGTTTATAACTGCAGCAAAAAGTTATTTAAAAAAAAATGCATTAAATAAACAAGTAGGTACATTTTTAAATCTTACACCCCTCTTGTCATGGCACCTGGTGCGGGCTGCACCCCCCTGGCGACGCCACTGGATCCTCGCTATGTTTGAGAACATGTTTGAGAGAAATGTGTAGAAAAATGCAAATTTAGCAAGTAAATGTAAATGGACAGCTGTCCCCACCTCTAAGTAACATGACAGCCCATGTTGTGTCCTCGCAGATTTAAATAGCTTGATATACATATAAAAAAAAAGTTCCAATCAGTAGTTAGTTGTAACTGTTTAAAGTAACGCTTAAAGAATAGGTCTGTATGAATTATTAAGTTTATAGACCTGTTGAGCATGATTATCATCATTTGTTTGTTTGTTTATTCATTAGATTAAAGTGTCGTTAGTTATTACGTTGGTTTAGTGAGCATGATCATGATCATTTGTTTGTTTGTTTGTTTATTCATTAGATTAAAGTGTCGTTAGTTATTACGTNATATTCTAGATTTGTGTATTGTATCAGGTAGTTACTAGTTTTATTTAATAGCAATTTAATTATGATGATTTGTGTCTAGTTACGGCATGTAATTAAATTGTATGCGTTGTTAAAACTTACACTTGTCTTCTTAGAAAATAATTTATCTTTAAATTATTGTTCTATATATCAATGTTTGTTTACCAAACTTTTTTTATAGCTTATATATTATTGGGAGCACTGTTACTGTTACTATAGTGCAATTTTTGCTACATTGGTAATTTGTGTTTTGTTGCAATTATAGATATGAGAGAGGTAGTGAGGTACGGTCTGAAGAAAAAACTTATTTACCAACTAGTTTCGTAAAATATATTTACATCGTCAACTTACATATAAGGGCTTTTAACTTACTTTTTTTTTTTTTTTTTTTTTTTTTTTTTGCTAACTTAAATTTAATCCTACTAGTTGCAATTATACATAATCAGTTGTATATGTTTGCCTTGGTGCAATTATACTCATGTATTTACATGGTAGATTTGTGTCTAGCAGAAATTATAGTGACTTAATCACATTGTTGATTTGTGTCAAGTTGCAATTATACTTGTAAATATTTCTATGGTATAACTGTAGAATTTTTTATATTGTATATCTATACCGTTACAGCATTTACTTTATTATTTTCATTATGTAGTTACTTAAACGTGTTTGCTTTGTTGATTGTCATAGCAAAAAATTGATTGTGTTATACAAGTGTATATCATTTGTTTGTTTGTTTATTCATTAGATTAAAGTGTCGTTAGTTATTACGTTGGTTTAGTGAGCATGATCATCATCATTTGTTTGTTTGTTTATTCATTAGATTAAAGTGTCGTTAGTTATTACGTTTAGTGATTACATGTATGTGTACATCAAATCTTTGTAGTTACAATTGCTTTTTGTAAATTTTTATTTGGTTATTGCTAAAACTCGTTAAGTACTTTAGTTTATTATTATTATTGACTTATTCGTTTTGAAGATGCATACCTCTTTACATTGTCGATTGAATGTGTTAATACTTGCACTCAACTCGACGAACTCAGAGAGTAACAAGACACTTAACAGGTAATTACTTAATTAAATTAACAATTTAAACCAGTTTACTTAGATTATTTGTGTCTTGTTACAATCTGTACTTGTTTTTATTCTAGATTTGTATATTCTATCATAGACATAAACTAGTTGATGGTGTATGTCTTTTTCTATTTTATCAATACTTGTTTTTTATTATGTTTTGTTATATTGTAACAAGTAGTTACTTGCATAATTGAAACCAGATTACTTAGATGATCTGTTACTACACTGTGTCTTGTAACTACCTTTACTGGTTTGTATTTTAGATTTGGTATATTAAAACAGGTAGTTATGTACTAGTTAGACTGACTTAACCAGTTGGTGATCTGTGTCTTGTTACTAATTGTACTTGTTATTATTCTAGATTTGAGTATTGTAACAGGTAGTTAGTTACTACTTTAATTTAAACCAGTTTACTTGAGTGATCCTGTCACGTTACTATCTGTACTTTTTTGTGTATTATGGTAGTTAGTTACTACAGTCTATAAGATTAGAGTTGGCACAATCGAAGGCGGGAAACAACAAACGTGGAGGTAGTTTTGGGGTTATAAAAAGGGAAAATTAGTGATGCCATGTTATATTTTTTTTTGTGGAAGAGGGGTAGAGTAGAGCATACTTTTTCTGAAGTTGCATTCAACATGGGGGACCAATAAAATCGTTTCCCTCAAAATTTTCCCACCTGTTGATTGTGCCAACTCTAATCTTATAGACTGTAGTTTCATTTAAACCAGTTTACTTAAGTGATCCTGTCACGTTACTATCTGTACTTTTTTGTGTATTATGGTAGTTAGTTACTAGTTTCATTTAAACCAGTTTACTTAAGCGATCCTGTCACGTTACTATCTGTACTTTTCTGTGTATTATGGTAGTTAGTTACTAGTTTCATTTAAACCAGTTTNAAAGACAAAGTGGATCTGAACCAAAGCTGGGATAGGGCTGGTTTAGGCAATCAGTCGGCTAAATTTTAAAATGCTCTTGATATCACATTGCTGTAAAAATCGTTATATATGCAATTATTTATAATGATTCAAAACACTATAATTAAAATGACAATAAATTGTTTAAGCATATTCATCAGCTTATGGACTATGAGTAAGTAGTACAAAAACCCGGTTGATAGAAGTAATTTAGCAGTTTAAGTCTTAATGACTATGAGTAAGTTGTACAATATCTCAGTTGATATAAGTAATTTAGAGGTTCGAGTATTATTTACTATGAGTAAGTTGTACAATATCTCGGTTGATACAAGTAATTTAGAGGTTTAAGTGTTATTTACTATGAGTAAGTTGTACAATATCTCGGTTGATACAAGTAATTTAGCAGTTCAAATGTTATTTACTATGAGTAAGTTGTACAATATCTCGGTTGATTCAAGTAATTTAGCAGTTCAAGTGTTATTTACTATCAGTAAGTTGTACAATATCTCGGTTGATTCAAGTAATTTAGCAGTTCAAGTGTTATTTACTATGAGTTAAGTTGTTCAATATCTCGGTTGATACAAGTAATTTAGCACTTCAAGTGTTATTTACTATGAGTAAGTAAGGACTAAGTTTATAGTTCGTTATAATGTCATTGTGACTCACTTTAGAATTGACTAATAACTAGAAATGTTACAGAAATCCATTACACAAATAGGTAATAAGGCAATATAAAGGATAATATATCTGCGTAATGACTAATCTTAAGCAATATATTCATGTTCAATATATAAAACAACAAAGATTATATCAAAATACTTTATCTCTATCCACTTCTGTGTAAAAATAAATAAATTATAAAAAAAAATATGCATCTAGGTAACAATACCTAATGCAAATTTGTGTCAAAATAAAATAGTTTGTTGCTCATTCTCTATTTTGTTTCTTTTTGTATACTTCTTTTGTATCTTTTTAATACTTTTACGTGTTTGGATTGTAGCTTTAAATTTTATTACTGCTGGTTAGATTTGTTTTTTTAATGTTACTAAATGCTTTCTATACAATAATAATTCTATAATTTTGAATAGCATAAAATTAGTAACATTATGCAATAATAACTGTAGATGTGTTAATTTTTATGCATTTTCAGAAATGATTGGTTTGCCACTCCAGCTATCATACTAATACTAACAGCTGGAATGGCAAACCAATCACGTGTAGTAACCTAATAGCCGAGTGAGATTATACATTAAACATTTTGATATTTGCATAATTATTATGCAAAGTATGACTGTAAGACAATATGGTCATGTTTAAAGTTACACTTGTATATTCATATATGATATTATACGAACTGATTAAATACTGAAATTGTAACAAGTAAAAAGTATTTCATACTGATAAATACAGTCTTGCCTTTTGTCATTAGTTTTCTTATCAGGATTTAAATTTAATATAATCTGTTTTCTAACTTTTAATAAAGAGAGGTAATTACCAAAACCAAAATTAAATTCTGTAATTTTAACCAAAGTAGGGGCATATTTATTTAAAAAGCTTTTAAATAGACTCATTTTAAGTCGGTGTAAATATTATTTATATAAAAGACAAAGTGGATCTGAACCAAAGCTGGGATAGGGCTGGTTTAGGCAATCAGTCGGCTAAATTTTAAAATGCTCTTGATATCACATTGCTGTAAAAATCGTTATATATGCAATTATTTATAATGATTCAAAACACTATAATTAAAATGACAATAAATTGTTTAAGCATATTCATCAGCTTATGGACTATGAGTAAGTAGTACAAAAACCCGGTTGATAGAAGTAATTTAGCAGTTTAAGTCTTAATGACTATGAGTAAGTTGTACAATATCTCAGTTGATATAAGTAATTTAGAGGTTCGAGTATTATTTACTATGAGTAAGTTGTACAATATCTCGGTTGATACAAGTAATTTAGAGGTTTAAGTGGTATTTACTATGAGTAAGTTGTACAATATCTCGGTTGATACAAGTAATTTAGCAGTTCAAATGTTATTTACTATGAGTAAGTTGTACAATATCTCGGTTGATTCAAGTAATTTAGCAGTTCAAGTGTTATTTACTATGAGTTAAGTTGTTCAATATCTCGGTTGATACAAGTAATTTAGCACTTCAAGTGTTATTTACTATGAGTAAGTAAGGACTAAGTTTATAGTTCGTTATAATGTCATTGTGACTCACTTTAGAATTGACTAATAACTAGAAATGTTACAGAAATCCATTACACAAATAGGTAATAAGGCAATATAAAGGATAATATATCTGCGTAATGACTAATCTTAAGCAATATATTCATGTTCAATATATAAAACAACAAAGATTATATCAAAATACCTTATCTCTATCTACTTCTGTGTAAAAATAAATAAATTATAAAAAAAAAAACACAATAAAAAGTAAAAATACGGAATCTAGCACAGATCCGACGCGTAGTAATTTCAAAGAGCAACACCCTAGAGATTGTAAATGCCCTTAATTCCTCGTAAACCCCCCATCGGATTTTATATTTAATCGTTTATTAAATAATTATATTATATAAATTAATACAAATTAATTATAAATAATCAATAATTAATTAAATTAAAATACGTAATAATAATAAAAAAAGAAGAGAAAGCTTGCAAATTATGTTACGCTAGATGTGAAAACAGCTCTATTTTATATATTAAGTTTAAAAAAAAAATCACTCCAAATAATTAAAACCAAATAATTAGTAAAATAAAAAGCTTGTCGGTTCTCGGTAGGAAGGAAATAGCTAAGTGCGTCATAGAATATTGCTTTTTAAAAACGTCTAAAAAAGGTAATATGGGTTTTTTTTAAGTGCCGTCGCGAGTCGTACGTATCTGTAAAAAGTCGACTGACTTTTTTATATTACGTAGACAAGTGAAATAATTTTATTTTATACAGTATTAAAACTCAAAGAAAATAGAAAACTTAAAGAAGATCGATATCATATTAATTAATTGGAAATAACCTAATATTAACAAAAAAAAGGGGTTTCTAAAACGCGTAGATTGTCGATTTGGTAGAAGAAAAAAAAAAGGCTTCGATATTAAATGAAATTTATAGAATGTTAAAGGAAATTACCCGCATTATATGAAGGGAAATACGCTTAAATCGGTTTTTAGTCGTTTTAAAACGTTATATAACGTGTCGACGAGTAAATAAGATAGACGGCAGGTGTAAAAAAACCGTCTAGAATTATAGGAAGCGGGAATGTAGCGGCGGCCGACGGGTGGCCATCTTACATCGGCCGACTAACCTATTGCACACCAGAGACTTCCATAACACCGTAAACACACAGATAAAACCCTAAAACCATCTTAAATATACGGTAAAGTCGGTATAAAACAATAAATAGCACGTTAGAGTCGACATACAAGCTAAATAGAGTGGGGCTACAAAGGGCATCTACTTGATTTACGAGTGACGAAATGTCGCAATTGATTTACTTACAGGCGTTTATACTCCGTCGGCCGAAATCACTCTCCTTCCCTCGGTTTTTTCTCGTTTAAAAAAGACGAATTTACTCAAATCGAGTACGAAAATAACACTCGGACACTCGCTACGAAACTAAAACAATCACAGAACAAGAACGAATGTAAAAACGAAACAATGTCGCGGTTTACTTTAGATACACGCACGGGACAAATTGTTATTAAGATGCCCTCCCGATCGGAGTTCGGTGTCACAGTCGTGTTCGGTGTCCTTCGTTGTCCGACCTCAAACAACTACAGACTCACACTGAAGCACAAGACAAGATGGCCGCGCTAGCCCGCCTTCCTGCTCCGGTGGCGCTTTCACGTGCCCGCCTGCACTAACTAACTCTCTTCTACCGCTTCCTACCGGCCACATGCTTAATTAATCAATCTTACTCCATTTTAAGTATTGTGTACTTTGGAAATTCGACATCATGTGGCTCCTTCACAAATTTCAACTAAGGCGTTTCAATAGCATATTAAAACGTGGACAAAAAAAAAAAAAAAATTAATTATGTTTTTTTTTTAGATGAATAATCTACACATGTGTATATAAAATCGAAATACCACAGACTCATCATGAAATCCTGGAACCTCGAATCTAAGTTCTTCTAGTACCAAGGCACTCACTAAGTAATTTTTTTTTTTTAAGATCCTCCATCTTGATTCAAGATGGCGGCCATTTACATGCGAAATGAGACATGACTACATCTCCGGAACTAATGGCACTAGAACCTTTAAATTTGAAAGTTAGCATCCTTATATGACATAAGCAAATTTTATATAAGGGTTTTCCAATAGGCCATTTTGATTCAAAATGGCCGGTGTACATGAATTTGAAACCAAGTCCTCTCACTAACATAATAATTATCACTACTTCTTTGAAAAACTGAAATATTGCACATTCCGAAGAAAACAATAATAACTTAATACAAATTTAATATTAATAGCACTCCCCAGAAAATCGAAATATAATTAACTAATTTTGAGTTTTTACTGTTTTCTTCGAGACGTGCTATTATAATCATGGTATTATTATCACTGTATTATTAATCATCATGTATTTGGAATGATAATTTCTTTAATGATATTAATTTCTGCTAAAAAGGGGTTTTTTAAAAATTAAAGGGGGATATAGCAGGGCCGGATTTAACAATTAGCCGCCCCTAGGCACTATTTTTACCCCCCCCCCCCCTTGAAAATTACCTACTTACTCTTCCTTCATGGACAGTCCCTGNTTTTTTTCCCCCCCCCCCCCCTTGAAAATTACCTACTTACTCTTCCTTCATGGACAGTCCCTGCGAAAAAGTTGTCAAAAAAAATTGCTTTTGGCGTACTGGACCATATTTGGTCAAAGGTTGATTGTTTAGGTTACAGAAAACGCCATGTGAAGGTGCTAAGTTGCTTACTATTTACTTTAGTGCTAAAGATTTTTACCCTTGTCAAACCAAAATTTGAAAATGTATTTTTAATAATATTTCGCCTATAATATGATTTGTATTGTTGGTTAGGTTGAATAAAATACAAATAGTTCGGTTACAGTTTTTAATTTTAATAATTTTATGGTAGGTAAAAAAAAATGGAGGATTTCTGGTTACATAGCTACTTGGCTTTAAATTGTTTTGTGACATCAGAACAAAAGATTGTTACAGAAAAGAATGTAATAGCTATTTGTTACACTAATAAAAATATCCATAGGTACTTAAATAAAAAATAAACAAATTAATACATTTCAAACTTGTCAACATACTTAAATTTACTTTACATTGGTTTTCTTCTTGCATATATTGCTGAAAACTCGTCTATAAGGAGAACAACAGCCATCTTAGCGATAGCCCCTGCTGCTGCCACCCCTAGGCACGTGCCTATAGTGCCTAGTGGGAAATCCGGCACTGGAAATAGGGGCAACTTAAATTAAGGGGAATTGAGTCAAGGCTGGCCTTCTGAAGTTAGCAATTTAATACTTGGGGAAGTGCTTCTTTAAAGAATAAACTCTAAACAAATTAAAATATCACAATCTGTAACAATATGTAAGAATGCAGCTACTATATAATTGTAATCATTGGACATCGAATAAGCTTAACCCAATCAGAGTACTTGGGAATTATTTGAATCAAGATCAGCTAAGTTCAGCTCTATATCATACTAACATTCACGATAGAATAACATTCTGTATTCAAGTCTGGGGTAATTATACTCATCTGGAACATGTACTCGGAATTCAGAAACATGCCTTGAGAATCATTACCAAATGAAGGGTTACATGATAAAATTACACATGAAAAAATTACTCGGAAAAAATTACACATGGAAAAAATTACACGTTGAAAAAATTACACGGGGAAAAAATTACACATCCGAAAATTACACTAAGAAATAATTACACATTTAAAGTTTTAGGAAAAATTGATTAAATAGTTTGGTTGTCATATCAATATTGAAATAATTTATGATGTTTAGAATGGTTACATAGATTAAATTGATCATTAAAAACTACAAATTATTAATACTACAAGATAGGGAAGAAACTACATAAAAATGGTAGATTTCACATATAGGGGACAAAATATTGGAGTCTAAAAAATGTTTGATGTAAAATATTCTTATTTTTTGCCATAAATCCCAAATCTACTATCAAAAATACGCAATCATATTTGACATTTTTAAGTGTGTTGGCCCTAAGGGCAAAAAGGGTGGTTGCCCCTAGTATACGGAAGTGGATGAAAAGTAACTTGCCTTCACATTTTACATGGTTCATTAATCTATTACACATTACACATTTCATTAATTTATCTTTAACAATTCAATTCAGTTTAATTAATCATTAATTTTACTATTTTACGATACAAGTTTAATCTTTCTATGGTTTTCGGGAGTAAATATTTCTATCTTTGCCTCTCTATATCTCCAAAATATTGGAGATAGAAAAAAACTATTTCATTAATTTTCCTAAAACTTTAAATGTGTAATTATTTCTTAGTGTAATTTTTGAATTTGTATTTTTTCCCGTGTAATTTTTTCAATGTGTAATTTTTTCCTGTGTAATTCTTTCCTGACACCCAAATAAAGGGTACACGGGAAAAAGGATGCATCACTTTTTTTGAATTTCGAGAAAAGTGGAAAACAAAGTTTACAGACTCCTGAAAAAGCTATTTGTGGTGTTATAATTATTTTAGGTAGATAAATTATTATTTTAATCATTCTTAATCACATTTAATTTGAGAAAAAAACCTCATTTTGGAATTGACAGCAGTTATTATCAAACATAGCTAAAATACATTGGAGTCTCATCTTTTATCCCCAGGAATTTTTGGACAAATAGTTTATTGTAACTGGAAAAAAACAAAACACTTTTTTAGTTTATTCTTCTTATTATGTTATTTTTTATTATTTTTTTGTATTCTCTCATAAAATGATTACTTCATAATTATATTGTTATATTTATTTGACATTTAATTATTTNGAAAAATTTAAGCACATTGAAAATTAACACAAAAAGAGTAACGACTATTAAACGCATTGCAGTAAAAATATACTGTGTTGATTCTGAATTTATTTTGAAGCATTAAATAGGTTTTTATAAGAAAAGAGCATTTTGATTTGCATTTTTGATTTTTTTTTCTTGCTCTAAGAAGTGAGTCCATAGTAGGGCAACATAGTAGTGGACTCTCAACTTTCTTCCCTGTACACCTTATTTTTAAACACACATTTGGAAAGGTTATAATGGTTTTTTTAAAATGAGGTTTGTAGTACTGTTAGTACCCGCCTTGAGCTCAAGATGGTATTGGTAATTCAATTTCTACAAAAATGTGACTCTCATCCTTTTTCTCGTGTACCCTTCAAATCACACCCCCTAAGAACCTGTAAACCTATGTTCCAGCAACTTAAAATTTAAACAGTTTTAGCTCAATTTATCCTCACTACTACAGTTGTTGCTGTTCACTCATCAGTTTAAACTAAAAACTCTGATATTCTCAGGGCCGATTTAACTATAGGGGCACGATGGGCACGTGCCCAGGGGCGCAAGAGGTTTGGGGGCGCAATACCAATGGTTAGAGGGGAGGGGGCATAGCTAAACTATACAAGGGCAAAAAATATAAATGGACATGATTTAGCTGTTTGTTTCACTCTTCCCTTTTCACTTACCTCTGTGTTAGATAACGTCATTGATTAATTCGAAATCAAAAATTATAATATTAATTTTGTATTTTGATAAATTATTTTTATCATTCTATGTGATTTTAAATCGGACTACTTGTTCAGCTACTTAGTTTTTGGAACGAAGTTCCTTATGGCACATTCTGGGGCCCGGGAGTGAATCCGAAAAAAACGACCAAAATCACCGTCACAAAATAACTGTCATGAAAACACCGTCACGCAAAATCCGTCACGAAATCTACCGATGACGATAACTTGAGTAAAAGATGACCGAGTTAGTTGAAATTTGGTACACATGTTCATTTTACCAATGCCCAGGCTGAGTTCGTTGGAAAACGTTATCCGCCCAAGCGTTCACGCGCAACGCGCACGTAAACATAAGCTTCAAAAGACGGGAAAAAATGTTATTATCGAAACCTGTTACTTGACTTGTTTTGTTTATTTTTGTTATATGTCAAAAATGTCTCTTGATTTGTGAATATCGAAAATAAGTAGTAGTTAGCAATGTATACGTACTTAGCAGTGTGATTTTATAATTTATATTTAATGAAAAATGTAAGGAACTTCGTTCGTACCGGGTGTCCCGTGACACCACACGTATTTTTATTTTAAACGATGTAATTTATAGCCTATCATGCTTTTTAGGCACTTCGGCCGAAATAAAAATCTTTCTCGACGCGACCCGGCATCCCTCCCAGTCCCCGGTCCCTTCATTCATATGATGGGACGAACGTGTGGGATTTTCCTTGACGGACTACGACGGACCCTCTACCCCTGAAACCTAGTTACTGCTTACGTACCTAACATTTTAGTATTGGAGTTAATTATTTCAAATTATCATGAGTTATAATAAAAAAAAATCTAGTGGTGCGGAATTCCAAAAAGGGTTGTTAAAAAACATACTGGGGAAGAAATCCTTTTAAAAAAGGTACACAAATTAAACGATTTTTTAAATATTATTCCTCAAGCACCCCAAAGCAAATTCAAACCTGATTTTGGAACAGTAAATTTGCCCTGTAAATCTAATAGTAGTGTATCTTGATAACAACCACTGTGTTACTGATAACAAGCTTAATTTAGCCTCTTCATCCGGAATGCAAACAAATACCTATTTATTAAAAAAAATATGAATATAAAATATATCAAACATTTTAGGAGTTTTCACATGAATAATTTTTGTACAGGGTTCCAAAAGTCTTCTCTGCCTTTTTTGCTCCCAGGCGCATAAATGTACCACTTTTATACTTTTGGCTCAAATAGGCATAGGGGGCAAAATATTAGAGATACAAAACAGTTTGAAGTAAAATTTGATTATTTTGACCATAGAATCCAAATATGTTATCAAATATACACTCCAATTTGAAATTTGAAGTTGGGTGACCTGGGGCCAAATTAGATGATTGCCCCTAGTGCGCGATTACATAAATAAAAACTTCCCTTCACATGGTACGAACCTTCCAAGTTTCATTAATTTATCACAAACCGTTCAAAAATTAGAAGGGGGGAGGAAGACTTTTGGACCATCCTGTATATTAATTAGTCAGTTTTATGGTATTCCAATAATTATATTTTTACTCCAATGTAGGGGGAGGGGGGCGCATTGTGACGGGGTGCCCAGGGCGCAGTGAACGTCTAAAACGGGCCTGGATATTCTTCATTACAACTTGAGGCATTCTAAAGATTTAGTATTCCCTTTTAAAATACTGGAAAGGACCAGGAAAATCCAGAAGTGATCAAAATAAAGCTTTACAACCAACTTTCTGATGAGTTAAGATTACTTGAGAAGGACTCGCTCAAAAACACTTGTAACAAATACATTAATTTCTGTTGCACTCTATGCTTTAGATGATTTTTATACTAAATAATCTTTAATTTATTTATTTATCTTTTTTAATGTTAACCGTTAAATGACGAAATAATCACAAGATAAAAAGAGCTTTTTATAAACTACGTTTTTAAATTTTCTGTTGAATCATATGTAATGTTGATAATATAATTATCATTTGTTATATACATATAATGTTAGGGGGGAAAAAATACATAGTTCTTAATTTATTTACTTCACATAATAATGACAACCATCTAGAGAGCTGTTCTTAAACCTATAAAAGGACAAATCTTTGTACAATTGATCTCGCCAACACCGAATCTAATCCGTGCCATTGACATGCCCCTGTGTAGGGACAGTAAGAGAAGAAAAATTTGTACAAATTAAGAAGTGCAGATGCAGAAAAATTAAACCTATACCTAGGACACAAGTGTAAACAAACCTGGGTGTCTCACGTCAATTAATTATTTACGTTTCGCTGTCATTCAATGTTTACCTCTTAATAAAAAATCACAAATTTGAAACCCGTCAACAATAAAGATGGTAAATATTATGGGATATGTCAAAGCAAATAAAATAACTTGCAGATTTTTTCTGAACTAACTTTCCATACAGCAAAATTTGCTGAAAACTAATTAAAATCCGCTGAAAGTATTAAAATAATGCATTGTCATCGTGTTCTGAGTTATTCTTGTTTAGCTAATTGGGAAGTTAGTTAGTAATTGATTTCAAAATTTGTACTGGACAAACAAACAAACAAGAAAGTAAGCTAATAAAGACATAGTAATTAAATGCCCTGATAGGCATAACTACAGATATATAATAATATCATAATCAGAATCAAGATAGATGTGTTTATAGTAAACCTACGGAACCAACAAGCATAAAACAAGTTTTTTGAGTAATGTAACCATAATTATAAAAAAAGGAAATAAGACAAAAAAAAAAAAAGAAGGATTGTTAACAAAGTTAAAACAAAATATTTACTAGTAAAAATAACAATTATATTTATAATTTTCTAAATCAATGAAAAATAATAATTATTGTGATAAATCATAACATTACATTTGAAAATACTGAATTATATTTGTCATTTTTTAGTATTTTGTTTGTACTTGTTTATATATTCATGATTCTAGATAAACTATATTATATATTAATAAATAATAATAATATACTAAATACAATTAGTATTTAATCTAAGGAAGAGCCAATGAGAGCATAAGATTTTGACATATGGCCTTGTAGATGTTAAAATCTCACCAATGAGAGCTCGAGATTTTGACATAAGACCTTGTAGAAGTCAACATCTCCATCTCCATTGGCTCTCCCTTTGAATTCCCCACACTAACAGAGTTCACACTAATTGTAATATTATTATAGTCTTCTGTATTTGTAATACAACTACCCAACAACACTGTCTTATAAATTACTTTTAAAAGTAACAGATATTTAAAAATATATAAATAGTTATGTTTTGTCACACTTTGCTCATTTGAAAATAAATTTTATAAAAGGTGCGTTTGGAATCGCCACGTCATAACCAGGTTGACTGAAAAGTAACCAGGAGTTCGATTCTGTAACTTTTTTTATATATATCCACTTTGACATTATTCATAAAACATCGCTATATATCAAAGTGTTGTTATATAGTGTAGTGAATCTGTAAAGTGATACCAGCGTGTATATGGCCGTCCTTTTTGATGATTGACAGCGTCCTTTTTATTGGCCATTTTATAGTTATTTCAGTCAGAAAACAAGAAAAGTGAATGAAAACATCAATAATTGCGTCACTTTGTTTTGGTTTTTAGCATTTGATATATAACAACAAAACCTGACGAATTATATCAACAACAATTTTGAGTGGATATATATCAAACCTTATATATCAATTTCTCCTTATATAACAACAGACAAAGTTATAGATTCACGTTGACAGGTTGCACGCGCATGTTCATAGCAACAATTTGATAAATAAAAACATGAAAAGGGAGGTTTCAAAGTTACAGAATCGGCCCCCAGCGCAAGAAAAGACAAACATGAAAAATCAACCTCAATTGTAAACCTTAATTATTTTAGAGGGCAGTTCAAACAGGGTGGCTATGGCCCCACCACACTTTAGCAAAGTTCACCAAAGTCAGCCGAGGAACAAGAATGAGTAGATGTTGCAAGTGGTTCCTCAAATTGCTTCACCTGTCTTCGGTTCAGAGGAGGTATTTGTCCCCGAGTCAAAAAGGATACATGAGGTATGGACTCGTGGCACTGAGGTGCTTGCCTCGTAGGGGGAGAGAGTGGATGCTTATATTCTCGCCAATTATAAGTGGAGAGGAAACTCTCCTAGAGTATGAGGAGAATGGTAGGGCCTTTAGACTAAGCCGAGACCAAAGTTATTTCTTTAATAACCATAATATTACCTCCTGCGGCTCTATTTTATATTAATTTAAAAGTTGAAAGAATTGTTAACTTCAACATGTACTCCAACATTTTGGTTAATAACCATAATATTACCTTCTGTCTTTATTTTATAATAATTTAAAATAAATTATTATTTACTTTATCATTCTCTGTAATTTTGTACCATTACTGTACTCTCATCCAACATTTTGTGAATTTTATTTATTTATTTATTTATTTGCTAATACTCAGATACCTAAAATGATACGTTATAAAAATCATAATATACAATTCCACTTAAAATCTCATAATATATCCAATTTAATTGATTTATTATGGAATTTAGATGAGTCTCTGTAGTCCGGCACCTCCAGTAATCCAGCACTGAAGCTGAGGCCACCCTCCCCTCTTGCCATGTGTAAGATAAGGTAACAAAAAAGGGGGAAACTGAGGGGCAATAGGGTAAAAAAAACATACCATCAGTCGTTATTTGTATACCTTTGTAAATTCCGTTGTTTTATCAATAAACTAGCCGTTAGGCCTGCGGTAACGGGCAGAATAATAAATATGGTTGAGAAAAAGAGCTGAGAGATAATTAGTTATAATTAAAATAGATATTTAAAGAGATATTTACTGTTTAAATAGTAAGTTTTATGCAGTTATAATTAAAATTAAAACATTTAAATAGGAAGCTTTGTGCTCCGATATCCGTTACATAGGTATGGCGCAAATGGTTTAGTATCTGGCTTACTCCCAGTAGCCCCGGGTTCGAACCCAGCTTATGGTACATCAATTTTTAACGTTATAAATCATTTAGAGGTGAGTCGTTGTTGGGACACTACTCGATTATATAAAAGATAGGCTGACTTGTGTAATAATTATTTATCACTACATCCAGTAATCTGAAAATTTGACATGGCATGGCCCCATAAGAGTCGGATTAGAGAAATTCAAATGTATATTTAAAAAGGGTCCAATAAGTGTTCAATAGGTGTTCAATGTCATTTTTAAAATAATCAGAAAAATCTTCTTTTTTTTGCATTAGTATTTCACAAACTAGATTTTTCCCAGGAAACAACATAAATAGTTAAATTTGAAATGGACTACATTTTACAATTTTTTAATTCCAGTCGTCATAACTGTTTTTAAGAAATACTTAAGTTTTAAGCCAAAATTTATTTCTTTATTTCATCTCACGTTAAGATTAAACTGAACATGTATGCCAATTTTTTTTTTCAATTCGTTTTGCTTCCGAACATTGTGATCATTCTGAAGAACTAAATATCTGATGTCTCCGGGTTAAAAAAAATCCAGTACTGGTTCACTGCTGTTTTCCATAAGAACCAGGCAGCTAGGATAATTATTGCAAACTGCAATGACACTTTTGAAGCTGCCATAACACAAACCAAACAAACCTCCAGTCAACCTGGTCGGTGTTTCTGAATGCACCTGATAATCTTAATGGTCTCAGATTTACTTTTCACTCAGATCTTGCAGTGTTAAAAATCATCCATAATTAACTTTATTTATGATTTAAAAACTAGAAAAGACAACTCAAAGAATATAAAATTATTCAGGTCTTTTAAAATTTATTCTTTATTGCAATATCTATGAACCTGATTATCACGTTACCTTTTACCAATATCCAATTAGTATAAAAGAGAAAGAGAGACAGACATAAATAAGTAATAAAAAATATTATCTAACATACAATTAATTAATATAATTTTTTAAATTAATATAAATTCTTTTGCCATGGACTGAAATTGATTTAATAACTTAAAATAGTCTTAACTGTAAAATATTAATAATTAACCAATACACCAAATCTTAACATCATAATAATCCCATTAATCATTTCTATTTTTTTTAAATAATAATAAATTATTGTTAAAAAAATTGTTAAATCTTAAGGCACTAATGACAAGTCACGTTTAATTAGCAACTATATCTTTACAAGCAAACCTAATTTGGCGTTTTAGTACTACTATAATTAATTGACCAACAAAATTTAAATAAATACAGAGTTTGATTTATCAAATAATCCTTTAGGCTAGCCGCACACTGGCGATTTTTGCCAAGCAACTTTTAATCACCGAAAATAGAACACATGATATCTTATGGTGGCCCGCACACGGGCGACTGAATAGTTGCGGAAATTTAAAAAATCCAACCTGTCCTATTCGTTGGGTGAGTCAACTGTTGCCCGCGGAATGAAACATACAGGTTTAGAAGTGTCCCCGCACACGGGCGATTAATAGTTGCTCTCTCAAAGCTCAGTTGACGATTTCTTCACGTAGTTACTGCTANACTATTTAGGTAGCTTGTACGTATTTCACGCTGCAGACCCTCAAAAACCCTAGTTTGTCACCTACAGTATATATACACTGGCAGCTTTTGTGAAATTTTGACTTTTTGACTTGGCGGGGCGGAACGCTGCTGCGTTCCTAAATAACAGGCCTGATAATATACCTCAAGGAATGTAATACAGCCAATTAAATAAAATAATCTTCAGCTACCTCTTATGACCTTTTCTCTTTATGACCTATTGCTTAAGAGTTAGTAAGAAATTTATAGACGCCGCCTCTTTATCATCAACTAGTTGAGCCTAAAGTACATAGGTCATTTAATTATTTTATGTTTATCTACAACCTATAAACATGCCTGAGTCAGTTACCTCGCCACAGTCCATCTCGCATAAGGCTCGAAATGTCAGCTTAAAATGAGTTGAAATTAGAAGTAGAAATGAGGTAATTCATTAATTTAACTAAGTAATTTATTTCTAATGCTGCAATAAACAGAACCTGTACTCAGGTGAAATGAAGAGAATCATAACAATTCAAACACAAGTATTTTTAATATTAATCATCACAATGTAATTGTCTTGTCAGTCAGCTTGAGAATAATCCAAGAAGGGACCAAAATAATGCAAAAATGAGGCTTTTAATTTCCTTAATAGACCCTCTACTACTCAAGAATTAAAAACAACTCACAAGGAATATTCCAAAATGGCGGCCATTCTACCCCTAAAAGAACGAAATAAGTGCATACCGATAAAATCCATTTTGGAACTGATCAACTATTTAGTTGCCAGTGTGCGCTTAGAGGAGTAGCGGGCAACTGCCAGGCGACTAAATTATTAAATCACCGAGATTAAAAGTTGCCCAGTGTGCGGCTAGCCTTAATTGCTAATATCTATTTTTTTATTTTATACTTTAAGTTCATATAAAACTAGGTAACAATTAAAAAAAATAAATAATTAAAAAAATAATCATTTTAATTTTAAGTGAGAGTTATGTTTTTTACAGTAGTGTAGTTAAGTAAGATGTGTGTCACGGGTATAGATGCTCTAAGTGGTTGACAGCTAGAGACCCAAGTAGTGGTCAACAGCTAGAGACCCAAGTAGTGTTCACCTGCTAGAGACCCAAGTAGTGGTCACCAGCTAGAGACCCAAGTAGTGGTCACTAGGTTGAAGCAGAGGAAGGCTTGAAGGTTGGTTTGCCTGAGAAAGTGCACCCAGATTGCTGAACAATGTGGCCCGCAGCCCAAATACCACATTCTATACATGTGTCCATGCATTCTCCCTTCACTAGTTGCGCTACAAAACCTGAACAAAAGCAATCATCGAATAAGGTTTAAAATCTCACATAAACGTTTTAACAGGAGGCATTGAACAAAAAAGGGCATAAATAAGGATCCCTTATAAGATCCTTCTAATCCCTAATAAAATGTATATTTATTAGTCTTTAAGCCAATCAACAGCAGCATAATGACAATTATTTAAACTCTTCTTAGAAAGTCTTATTAGTTTGTCTTATTAGTTTGTACCCTGTTAGTACAGATGCTCTTAAGTGAAAAGCTATAAAACAGTAAAAAGTGCAAAAAGATTTGAGTTACCTTGTCAAATTGACCCTTTTTAATAAATTCACATAGTTGTAACAATTATACGTCTATAGTGGCATGTTTCCTTAATTAAATACTTTTGACAATTTTTTATCGTATAAAAAAGCAAGTGTTAACTTATGTTAAACTTTAATATAATCATATCTGACCAAAAACCACTTGTGTGGTAAAAAAAAAAAAACACCCCGCCAAGTCTGTGGTCCAAAAAAGTTGTGAAATCAACTTTCTATCCCGCCAAGTGATGTTGGCACTTTCTCCTGACCCATCACTATCAACATAGATACTTTTCAGCTTCTTCTCCTTGGCGGTGGGCCACGCGATTTCCTAAAACTGGAATTTTAATATTCTTCAAACACCAATACAATTTCTTGTTTCACCTTCACATTTGCCAAATGAGGTTTGTGTGGAAAGATGGTTGTGCGTGGAATACAACCAGTTAACATTAGGTAGTACTGCAGGCACACCGCCAAGGAGAAGAAGCTGAAAAGTATCTATGTTGATAGTGATGGGTCAGGAGAAAGTGCCAACATCACTTGGCGGGATAGAAAGTTGATTTCACAACTTTTTTGGACCACAGACTTGGCGGGGTTTTTTTTTACCACACAAGTGGTTTTTGGTCAGATTTCATGACTTTTTGTACGGTTCCTAAGGAAGGATTCTCTAAACTCTAAACTGTTTATTCCCACACATTAGAATCAAATAAAAGTGAAGTTAAAAGCTTGACAAGTTCTATAGAGAGGTCTATTGGAGAACTACGAGACCTATGACATTAAAAGACTTATCATTCTGATATAGAAGTATAGAAAACATAAAAAATAAGATAATAATAATTATAAAGTAATAATATATAATAATAATAATAAATAATAAAATAAAATCATAGAAAACAGAAATATATGTATTAATAAACAAATTCCCCCCCCCCCCCTTGAACTCAAGAGAATAAGGTTGAACTAAACCCTGAACCTATAATACTAAGTTCAAAAGATGAACTCGTAAATAGAAGTCATTCATAGGTCATGTGACAAGCACGAAACTACTACTCAATACACTGCTGTACCTCTGCTTAAGGGTGGTTGGGGGGGGGGTTGAGTTGAGGGGGGATGCACTAGAGCCTTAGACGAATACAAAAAGCCCTCATTTATTGAAATCGGTTAAGTAGTTTAGGCTGTAGGTGCGTCAACGTTAGAGTGACTGCTCGCTAGCTTGGTTTCTCGCTCCGCGTTAAGCGTAGGAATGAGCTATCTCAATTTTTTTGATCTAGGAATGCACTAGGGTTCTAGACGAATCCAAAAAGCCCTCATTCATTAAAATCGGTTCAGTAGTTTAGGCTGTAGGTGCGTCAACATAAAATGAAGGAAGAATAAGAATAAGAAGAAGTCATCAAAACTACCATTTTCAAACCTATTTTTCTCTACTTCTACTTGGCCGATTTTGACCATTTTTTTTTATTTTTAATCTACAGGACACGGCCTACAAAGATATTAAAAAACTATTTAGGTAGCTTGTACGTATTTCACGCTGCAGACCCTCAAAAACCCTAGTTTGTCACCTACAGTATATATACACTGGTTTTTTTTGTTAAATTTTGACTTTTTGACTTGGCGGGGCGGAACGCTGCTGCGTTCCTAAATAACAGGCCTGATAATATACCTCAAGGAATGTAATACAGCCAATTAAATAAAATAATCTTCAGCTACCTCTTATGACCTTTTCTCTTTATGACCTATTGCTTAAGAGTTAGTAAGAAATTTATAGACGCCGCCTCTTTATCATCAACTAGTTGAGCCTAAAGTACATAGGTCATTTAATTATTTTATGTTTATCTACAACCTATAAACATGCCTGAGTCAGTTACCTCGCCACAGTCCATCTCGCATAAGGCTCGAAATGTCAGCTTAAAATGAGTTGAAATTAGAAGTAGAAATGAGGTAATTCATTAATTTAACTAAGTAATTTATTTCTAATGCTGCAATAAACAGAACCTGTACTCAGGTGAAATGAAGAGAATCATAACAATTCAAACACAAGTATTTTTAATATTAATCATCACAATGTAATTGTCTTGTCAGTCAGCTTGAGAATAATCCAAGAAGGGACCAAAATAATGCAAAAATGAGGCTTTTAATTTCCTTAATAGACCCTCTACTACTCAAGAATTAAAAACAACTCACAAGGAATATTCTACTAATTTATTATTCTTATACTACTCTATCACCTATGTAAGCTGACAGACCCACAGAAAGTGAGTGCCTTGCTTAGAGGAAGCAATCATAGTACTTCAGTAGGCAGACAGGTCAGTTACAAACACTGCTATAAGATATCAAGAGGATCTTAAGGTCCAAAATTTTCTAGATAACTTTGTGAGAGAGTCCCAACATAACTTGCTCTCACCCATTTTGGGGGCAACATTCCCAAGTTTTTGGAAAACCTTTTATCAAAATCTGTGAGAGTAATCCTCACAATGCAACAAGATAAAACTAGTACAGGCTCCAGCAGTAAATCCCAATTTAGTTGTGATATTTTACCTTATAGACAATAAAATCTTGAGCCCGCCCTCATAGGCTCCTCTCCTCATTTTTGAAATTATCCCAAGCTGTCAGAATTAAAACTCATCTTGCCCCAGAATAGTCATATATTAGCAACAAATCTTTCCTAATAGGACATTTTGGTATAATTTAAGCTCACACATAAGGAACGGCTCATAGAACAAAAGAATAGTGAGTAGTTAAAGAATCTTAGAATTAATATCAACAAATATTTCATTGATAAAATAATGCAGCTCTACATCATGATTTGATCATGCTGGTATTTTTTTTCCCAAACACTACACCATGAACCTAATTGGGTGTACACAGAACAGAGTTAAATGATATAATTAACTGTTACTCCCTATAACATTTTATTGGATACGGAAAATGAGGGAGTTCTCTTACCTTGGACATATGGAAAAATCAACTATAGCTGATAACAAACTGATGGTGATAAACTGGTAAAGGTGGGAATATTATAATAGTGTTACCAGGTTCCACTCTAACAAGAAGTAAAAACCAAGACAAGATTTCCTATCTCCCTGAAATTCTTCTGGGGACAAGTGTCCAAACCTTCCAAAGTAAAATAACCAACCCTATTTTATTCTTGAATACAGGAACACAAGAGAAAGTATTTAGTGTGTTTGTTTACCTCCAACAAAGGCATCACCAGCACCATTGGTATCAACTATCTTCTCCTTGGGAATAGCTGGGACATGGAACTCCTTAATACACCCATCTAAACAAATAAATACAGTTAGAACATATTATATTATAAAATATATTCAATTATTTGATGGATTTTGAAGGTGTTTATTTAAAAATAAAAACTAGTTGATTTTCATTCTTTTATTGTGAGACGTTTCGACCCTCTAAGGTCATCTTCCCATCACATCATTTTCATACTAAAATTGACAAAACATTAAAATTATTATTAATAACATAATTCCTTTTTACCTTAATTATTTTACAGTTACTTTAAAATTGGTATTTTAACAATGCTATTAAATATATATATATATATATATATATATATATATACAAAAATA
>KZ652059.1:181091-196118 GCA_001010745.2 Gerris buenoi
ATATATATTTAATAGCAGTGTTAAAATAACAATTTTAAAGTAACTGTAAAATAATTAGGGTAAAAAGGAATTATGTTATTAATAATAATTTTAATGTTTGGCAATTTTAGTATGAAAATGATGTGATGGGAAGATGACCTTAGAGGGTCGAAACGTCTCACAATAAAAGAATGAAAATCAACTAGTTTTTATTTTTAAATAAACACCTTCAAAATCCATCAAATAATTTAATATATTTTACAATTTAAAAAGGTGTTAATTTTAACAACGTTTGTTGAAGAAAAAACATAATATATTATCTAATTTTTAGTCTACGTACAACATTATGAATGTAAAACTTCAAATACAAAACACAATTTAATTCCCGTTTATTTAAGAGCGAAAATCAGGATGCATTTTATAATTGATGTATTCTAGTGTATCTACTAACAACCTCATTCACATCTAACAACCTTTTTTATATGAATTTCTCTTTTAAGTGTAACACCGACGAAGGCACCTGCCTGATTGCATCATCCCGACAAAGGATTACCTTGAGTAAAGGAAACCATAGGAAATTCAGGTACAGTCTACAGTGTAGAAAACCAGTATAAATACGCCGTTCTTCTCACCAGTCGTCAGTATATCTTGTGTTTGCTTCGAGACAACATCACGATGCACCACAACCCTGAAGATTCTTCCTGTAATGGAAGTGAATTGTAGGGCTTCAAACCCTTTGTGACATGTATTTCACCGGAAAACCAAGCTGTTTAATCTTCATGGTAGACTGCCTAAACTTGGCATCTGAACAAGTTGTTAAAAAAGAGAACAGAAGATTTTTCCTTTGAAACAGGGTACATCTTACATCCGATGCATTAATGTTTTTTTTTCCAAATTTTTGGTTCGAAAATCAGGATGCGTCTTATATTCGATGCAACATGGTAGTTGCCAATCTAAAATAAGTGGTCAGCTATACACAAGGCTTTTAGCTAGAGTTAATTTTTATTTGGTGGTAAAATTCAATAAAATAAGATTTACCTTTATATAAGAGAACAGGTTGAGTTCCATCAGTGATAATAACTATCCTAGGCTTGGAAGCGTTCTGTTTGGGAAGTTTGCTCATCTTCTTGGCTATCTCTCTTAGATCCTCAGTACCGAAATTCTGCTCCTCTGAGAATGATAGCGCTTCCTAAAAGAAATAAATAACTATTAAAAAGCAGTGACAGGACCTCAATTTGATAGAATTCAAAGTGGAAAAGCCTGAAAACACTCATAAAACCTAATTTTAAGGTAACACGTGTAAGAAAGAAGTAGGAAAAGAGATTAATTACTAACCGATTCGTTTCCAAAGAGTATGTCAACGTAGGGCATGACCATCATCATCTGGTCTTTGAACAGCTTGGTAAGGAACGGAGCACTCAAATTCATAAGAAACAACTTGTTCCTCTTTAAACTAACCTGCGCTATCTCTAGTATCGTCTCAACGCTTACAGTTAAAAAGAAACTCTGAAATAGAAATAAAAACATGTCCATGTAAAGTAAAGTAGTTGAGTAGCCAATCAAATAGAGTGGCAACATTTTCAAATAATTAAATTGTTCCTAGTTTCTTTTGGTGGAATGGGTTTTCATGTACGCATGCTAAGTAATGGCTAAAGGGTGAACATCATGAAGCTGTGGAGATCATCAAGCGTTTTTGACAAATAGGTATGAGCTCATTCTCCTCCTTATTTTCTCTAGGATCCATTCCCTTTATCCAAGTATACTTGGTCCAAGTAACTTTGATCAAATCCACTTAATCCAAGTGTTTGTGGAACTTTGAAGTAAGGTTTACACGATCATAGTATACTTGGTCCAAGTAACTTTGATCAAATCCACTTAATCCAAGTGTTTGTGGAACTTNGGTGAACAAGTTAAATTAGCCCACAAACCTATTGATAAATTAAGAAAATTATATACTAATATGAAAGATCAAATTAACAAAGGAAATAAATCAGGTTTAGTGTATAAAATTGACTGCTTAAATTGCGAAAAATCTTATATAGGAGAAACATCTCAAAAATTAAAAAATCGCCTATATCAACACAAAAACGACATAAAAAACAAAAGTACTAAAACAGCTTTAAGTATCCACCACAGTAATACGGGGCATAATTTTGTGTTTGAAAACACAAAAATTGTTGGATATGAAAATAATACTAACAAACGCCGCATTTTAGAGTCGTTTAGTCTCTTTAAATCAATGAAGAAAACCCTGAACCATAAAACTGATTCAGGCCATATAAATAAGAATTATAATGCTATATTCAAAAAATTCAAAAATTAACAAACATAACAATAAAAAACTATATAGGTAAATAAANATAACCTAAAATAAAAAAACTTTTATTAATAATTTATCTGTGGAATAACTGTTTAATCCTGATCAAACTTTTAAATGATATTAGAATTGGTAGATGCACGATATATTTTTGTAAACAAAATTTCAATACCTTTAAAATGATACCCAACTTCGAATTTTCAGATGACCAAAATTTTGGGGCTCCCGAGTTACGGCCCCCTAAAATTGTTAAAATTTGGCTTTTTTATATCAACTCCCAGAAATATCATTGGACCACAGAGATGCATATTTTTATATTTTTGTCTTATTTTTAGGACCTGTCCTAATGGGGCAGTGAAGGGGGGGGAGGTACATTTTGGGTTTGTTTTAGTTTTTTGGGGGGTAAAATGAGCGCCATTTTGGAAACGCAATACATATTTGTGATCTACATTTTGATACCTTTAAAATGATACCCAACTTGAAAATTACAAAAAATATAAAATATTGCGATCTACTCGCAATTGATCTCAGATCGCAAAAATTTGGAGTGTTTAAGTTCGCAATAGGTTTTTTGTTTTTGGGCAAAAAAGTTTAACTTATATACCAAATTTCAAATCTATAGCTTCAGTAGGTCGGGAGATATACTCCAAGATGCGAAGGGACGGACGAACTACAAAAAGCATAAAAAGACCTCAAAACCCTAAAAAGCACCAAAAGATTGATTACACACAAATTCTAGCTTTTCAGTCAGAAACTTTTTTACACGCTATCTCCTTGACTGTGACTTGTTTCTTAGATTAGTCATTAGCTTGTTTACTTGTAAGTATCTTATTTATTTACATAACTGTTGAATGAGATCATCATATAAAGAGTAAGTCTTTCCACAGGTGAAATTACATTCTTAGGTGAGTAACTTTTCTTTAAGTAATTGTTTATATTTTTAACAAACAATCATCTTTTGCGTCCTTTCATATAGCTGAAGCATGTTAACAGCTCTTGCTATGTGTTTGTCTACAGTTCACAGGTACTAAAAGGGATGGCATGACCTAAGAGACTTTACATGATGGAGGAACATCTCTGTTTGACTCTTGAAGTGCAATTCTTATTCTAATAATAATAATAATAATAATAGTTAGGTACCTGTAGGTTTCTGAGTTGTGTACTGATATTTGACATCGACTCCATCCTGCCTGGCCTTACTCTCAAGTATACCGCTGTACTCATCCTCTCCTACACACCCAATATACACAGACACCTTCGGCTGACCCAGCACCCACTAAACACAAATACACATAACATTTTAGACTTGCATTAATTTTGTACTGTTCTACAGGGTGGTGAGATTTCTAATCCCTAATCCCCCTTTTTATAAGTAAAAAACATTAAAAAAAAATCGGGTATGGGGTACCTCAGAACTTTTCCTCACTTCAGAGGCCACTAAAGTGGCCTCTCCTGCTGCGAAGCAGCAGGAGGAAGCAGCATTGGACGAGGTCAGTACTTGGACAGGTGACCGTTTTGAACTAACTGATTAATTATCATTCTTAAAAAAAAAAAAACATATTTTTAATACCAATATTTTATGTAAATATTTGAAGTTTGGCGGTATTTTGACATATGTAAACAAACTTTGACGTCATCAAAATTATCGCACTAATAAATAATTATATTCACTTAAAACTTTTAAACTAATCAATGGAATTTCATCGGGTTTTTTTATATTTGTTCCTAAATTTTTTCCGGTTGCAACGATATGCTATAAGTCAAAAACCTATATGTAATTTTAGTATTATTAACCATCAAAGTTTAAAAATTCAAAAATTTATAACATCAAAATGGCGGCCAATATCAAAATGAAATAATGAAATTTGGCAGGCTTGTTCGTCATACAGAGAGGTACATTCATGCCAAATTTCAACTCGATCAGGAGCATTTTAGATTTATTACGATTTTTTAAAGTTTTTGCTGACTAAGCAAACTGGGTTTAAGATGGCGGAAAAAGATGATTTTCCGGGCGGCACAACTACAGGTTAGGACTGATTTTTCTGCCAAGTTTCAACTCTCTAGGTTAAACACCTTGGGCGCTACGATGATAACACACACACATACACACATACATATGTCATGCCGAAAACCACTTAGGAGGTCTTAAAAACACCTAAAACGGATAATTCCGTTGAAATCTCGAAAAAAAATTTTTGGTGAAAACAATACTTTTCCTACTATTAGTAGCGAGGAAAAGTAAAAAACATGTTTTCATAAAAGTGAAAATTACTATATACAGGCAAAAAACAAAAGAAAAATAAATCATAATAGGGATAACTCAAGTCAAAGGTTTTCGAGAGACTTGCCCTGCAACAATAAAGAACTTGAAAGAAGGGATTAAAGAATAAATTTGTGCCAGTGAAAAATTCCTTCCGAGATTCACAAAATATTTACAAATGAAAAGTTACCAATTTCCTGAACTAATATAGCCCAGTAAAATTAGATTTTTGGTGACGATTAATTCAGACAAAGCTGGAAATCGTTTTAATTCACTTGTGGCATCCCAAATAACAGTAGAATAAGTTTGCGACGGTTTCTGAGGCGAGCTAAACTTTTGCGAGCCAAAAAACTGCGAACTTTTGGTACTTTTCTGTTTTTTGGCTTATAACATCTTAAGGGTGCATCAAACAGAAAATCGTGTTCTTACCAAACTTAAAGAACATTAAATTCTGCGTCGAATGCATTTTTCAACATTAAATTATACACAGCTGGTCAGAATCGGCAGTCAAAAATAGGCAAATTTTACAATTTTGCCAGAAAAGAGTGCCAAGGCCCACATACAAGATCATCAAACATTTTGTGCAAAAAATTTGCACAAACCTCAGGCTAAACGTACGTCAAACATCAAGTTTGTGCAAACATTATAACCGTTTATGGGGGCCTTTATTCTCAGTTTTATACGCCTATAACTCGGATATGGTTATTCCAAATGAAAAATGTCAAATAACTAAAGTTGTAGAGCATCAAATTGTGCGTTCAGAACACTCCTATTTTTTAAATTTACTCATACAAGCAAAAACCAAAAGTATTTGGAGTCCTTATTATTCAATTTGAAACTTTTCTGTAGTTCCATGACTCAGAATCCCTTATGTTTGTCTAAGAAATTAAATTGTGATGAAATTTGATCGTTTAACGTGTGATGTAATTTGTAGGCGATGGAGGACTCCTCTTACATCGAGTTTTGTGATACACAAACGACCCGAGTTTATGCACTGTGGCTCCAAAAATACATACCAGAGAATTTTAAGGATATCCCGATGATGCTAATGAAAAAAAGCATCAAATTGTAGAAAGCGCCCGAAAAGCTCATAATTTGTCCTCAGCTTCTGTTTTGTTTGATGACACTAAGGTACATTCCACTGTCATCAAAAAGCAACAATAGATATTAAATTCAAATACAAAATATGATTCAAACTGTTGCTGTGATGTTTTCTGAAAAGGAATCTTTAGGAAATTGACAATGGTCATTTTATGGGATTCAAACTAACTACAGTAACACACCCTCCATTCCAACTCACCACTTCTGCATAAAACCTCAAGAATCAGGTTGAACGATCAAATTACATCACATTTTTATTTCTTAGACAAACATAAGTGATTCCGAGTCATGGAACTACAGAAAAGCTGCATGTAGCATAAAATCAGGTCTAAGAATACTTTTAGTTATGACTTGGATCTATGCATAGGTAAAAATAAATTTTAAAAAATAGGAGTGTTCTGAACGCACAATTTGATGCTCTACAACTTTAGTTATTTGACATTTTTCATTTGGAATAACCATTTCCGAGTTATAGGCGTATAAAACTGAGAATAAAGGCCCTCATAAACGGTTATAATGTTTGCGCAAACATCATGTTTGCACAAACTTGATGTTTGACGTGCGTATTGCCTGAGGTTTGCGCAAATTTTTTGTACAAAATGTTTGATCTTGTATGGGGGCCTTGGCACTCTTTTCTGGCAAAATTGTAAAATTTGCCTATTTTTGACTGCCGATTCTGACCAAACCGCTGTGTATAATTTAATGTTGAAAAATGCATTCGACGCAGAATTTAATGTTCTTTAAGTTTGGTAAGAACACGATTTTCTGTTTGATGCACCCTTAAGATGTTATAAGCCAAAAACTGAGAAAAGTACCAAAAGTTCGCAGTTTTTTGGCTCGCAAAAGTTTAGCTCGCCTCAGAAACCGTCGCAAACTTATTCTACTGTTATTTGGGATGCCACAAGTGGATTAAAACGATTTCCAGCTTTGTCTGAATTTATTGGAGGCACGGCTTTGTTTTTGGTCTAATTTTACTGGACTAATATTCATTATTGGAAATTTGTTTCTGAAAAATTTTGGTTGTTTGCCCCCTCACAGGGCTATTCTATATTAGCTCTACTAGTGCTACCTAGTAGAGAACATCAAAACTAAAGTATTATTTTACTCTCAATAGAGTTTTATATTGGAATAAATGAGGTTGAATTTTATTGAGTATTGTGCTCAAAGATTGTACACATACCCTTCTTGTTTGTACACATAAACCAGATAACTACTAAGTTCAATTCTAACAAACTCTGCAAATATTTGTTTCCTTCCATGATTTTTCTATATCTTCCTATATTCCTCATTCTTATTATTATTATTTTTTTTTATATTATTATGTTTCATATAATATGTTTATTATATTAACTTATAAAAAAAGTGAAAACCCAACCAAAAAACTGCAACTTTTAAGCCAAATCTCTCCCTGGTCCGAGATTACTAGATTTAATCTATGCAGTACAAGTTAATTTTGGATCATGCAGTCAAATGTGCAATCAGAATTCTTGTGAATGATAGAAAACCTAATAAAATAGAAGGATAAACTAAATTCTAGAAAAGCTGCAGTCTGTAAAATATTAAGAATATAATTTGACAATGTAAAATTTAAGAAAAAAAAATTATATAATAAATTTAATTTGTAGCTAACAGAGGGGGGTGTAGAAGATATATATCTACAAATCCAGATTTGAGTTCAAGGATACTTCTAGGCTCGACAATCGGCATGGGTTTATCATTCCCAATGAATATCTCTACCACATTATCTTAACGCCTATAATTTATATTAATTCTTCATCTGATTATCAATTTTTGTAGCAGTAAAATGACGTAATACTTGGACGAACATAATAATAAACTGTAGATGGACATGTTGAATTTAAAAATAGGTGTTTTGCTAAAATAAAAAATATTTAAAAAAATAAATAAATAAAAATTGCCTGTCTTTTAGTAACTTTAATTCTAAAGTTGCTAGATTTAAAATTTATTAAAAGGCTCACTATTAGATATTATTCATAATAAAACAGTCTGCAATGAGAGACCAATAAATATTAAGTACATAGTTTTAATTTATTAAATAAAATTTTAATTGTGAAAAACTAATAAAAAAAAGTAAATTAAAGTAAATGACTTTTTGAATGTAAAACAACAAAAATTTAATTTTTTAGTCAATTTGAGAATGTCTCAACAAGAGGTTCTTAACCCTTCGATGGATGCACAGCGTACTGAGTACGCCAATCCAACTTTTCACAGTTATTAGGGACTAAATTTGAGCTACAGCGAGTCGAGGCTCCACCTAACCTTCTATTAGCGTATTTTTTACAGAAATATACCACTATATCCTCTATTCAATTAATTTGTCTGTGTGATCTGAGCTATTTAACGAGTTAACTGCTATCAGGCGTACCCAGTACGCCGCACGACTACTTATCCTCTACCCCCCTTTTTTCTATAATTATAATGATTAAATTTTAATTTATATTTATATTTTGTAAGCACATATAGTGATAAAGAAATTTAAAAAAAAAAAATATATATATTGTTTTAACAGTGTTTTATGTAACTTCTTTCATACTTACTTACTACTTGAACTTCTCTGATTTAAGCTATTTTCATTTTGATAGTGTATATATATATACCTTTTTTCCATCTTTAATATAGGTTTTTTTAGTTTTATTTTTTCTCTAAACATATAAAGTAGAGTAATATATAATATATATTTGAATAGAACATCGTGCATAGCTAAATATAATAGTGGCAAATAAAAAAAGCTAGTAGCGTACACACTACGCCGTGCGACCATTCTATTGACATTTTTGTGGGCAACTGTCGAAGGGTTAAAAACAAATTGTTTTGAATTAAAACAGCTTTTATTATTTCCTATTTAATAATAATTAAATTTAAACAGTCACTTTCTGGGGTGTGTAACAAGAAAAATTGTGTTTTTTCTTGTTTTTATATTATTTGCTTAGTTTTGTAAAATAAGAGATATCGCCAAAAAATCATTTTTTGACACCTCAGAAAAGGTGAGCTTGCAGGATTTTTTTTTTCTTAGAAGTAGCCAAGAATTCACAGCCTTAATTCTCTGAAACACCCAGTGTAAGTAAAGATATGTGAAGTAACTAGACATACCTGTGCAACCCTGAGAGTGTTTTGGGTGGAACCTCCTGCTATGTACTCAGTGTTAGGGTTGTTCTTCAACTCTTCATATAGCGGAGCATGCTTCTCACTCGCAAGAATAGCATCGTCAGGTTTCAAGCCGTACTTGTCTAATAGTTTCTGATCCACATTCAGCGACATATCCAGCAGAGGATTGCCCATACCAAGCAGCATACCTTCTCTAAACATAATAATCAAGTATTTAAGTATTTCAACACAAATCACAAGTGCTTATAAAACATGTACAGAAAAGCCAGGGATAAAAAGCTAAAAAAATAGATGATTGCAATGGCCCTCCTCCATCTAACTCCTAGAAGGCTCTGAGCTTTCTAATTTTGTGGATTAAGTGAGTAGATTGAGCCCAGGCCATCTGCCTTTTTAATCAATGAAGCCAAGTGGTTTAACTAATCCCAAACTCTTGCCTGAAACTAGGGTCAGTTGCAAATACACCTGGTGATGGCTGGATCCCAGTAAGGTAACACGTAATTCACACTGACAAATCATATCAAGAGGGTTGTTCACTCAAGGGATGTAGTCTATAAGTGTTGGTGGATGACCTCCACTAACGCTTCATACCTTAACTTACATAGTCTATGTTGTCAGGCTCAATCTTGAAGGCAGAAGTTGAGACCCTCATGGATTTTTAATGAGCCCTAACAGACGTTTTAACGCAAATTATTAACTTTTTACTTTTCCTCACCTGTGGCAGGAAAAGTTAGGTTTACACACAAAATTTTTTTTACACACATTTTTTGCCATCTTCAAACCAGTTTGCTGAATCAGCAAACATTAAAAAAAACAAAAAGTGGTACCTCCCTGTATGACAAACAAATCCACCAAATTTAATTTTGATATTGACCGTCATTTTGAAGTTATCTCTTTGAATTTTGAAAAATAATACAGAAAGTATAAATACGTTTTTGACACATAGCATATCGTTGGAACTGCTAAAAAATATAAAAAACAAAATGATTAATTAGTGCGATACTTTTGATAAATGTCAATTTGTTTAAATCTGTCAAATTACCGCCAAAATTCAAATAATTAAATAAATGAAATAAAAATAATATATACAATTTTTTTTTTTTTGAAAAATGACAGTAAAAAAATCAGTCAGTTCAAAATGGTCACCCATTCGAGTATTGACCACACCCAATCATTCTGCACATGGGCATGTGTTGTCTATAAGAGCACAATACAAGATTTGATAATCATCAAGGGATCCCTTGATCCTTGACAAAAAATATGGAGGATGACAAAAAGTGGGGACAAACTGGGTGTGAATGGCAAGGTTTGTGCAGCTTATTAGAAACACACTAACCGAGTTTTGTCCATTATATAGTTGTATAAGCCCTTTGGCAAGTCTAGGCCCTTCACAAGCTGTTGAACCACTGAGTTGGTTAGTTAGTTGTACGCTTAAAAAATTGAAAGTTTTAATTTTAATGTCCTAACACGTCGATTTTAATAGAATTTCATATATATGGCCTAAAGTACAATTGAAACAATGAAGTAACATTATAACTTGATACAAACAGAAGTATTTGTATTAAGGGCTTTTAAGATTCCTACAGGGGTGTACAGTATGCGTGTTACAAGTTGTGACTTTTGATACTCAGATTGGCCAACCTAAATAAGTAAAAATAAATAACGCCACTAGGTCTGTGGGACGGGTGGGGCCAGTGACATTTTGGTTTGCCTAGTTGGCCTGACCTTCTAGAATTCAAAATCCTCACCTCTCATTGGCTCCCCACCTCAATTTTTTGGATTTCCCGTGCTGTCAAAGTCACAACTCAAAACGCGCAAACTGTAGTTATTGAGGGGAGTCTAGGCAGGTAAGCTGAGAACCAAGCACCCTCCACTCCACCACCCTCTACCACTTATCTTCATCCATGACATTCATCATTAACTAATATCCTATTTTCTTAAAATACAATGTTTATTGCAATATGCTGAAATATGAAGACTAATTGTTAAACTTTCTTTGTAATGCCTAGTTGAACTAACTAATATAACAACGACTCAGACTCATTTTTTACAAATATTTTTAACTTATTTTTGGTTGAAGAAGGTACAACAAAATAATACGGTGCTATTTTGGGACATTAACTCTTCTCCGTACAAATCATACAGATAAAATCTCTCAAGAGTATAAATCAAGCTAAAATGTGCCGCCTGCCAAGCGATTTTCAACTGCACCGATTTCTTCAGTTAGCCCAAGAAAATGTTACACAAATAGTTTTAATAAAACCGTAAATCTAATTAAAGAAATTTAACAATGTATTTTTTCAAAAAAAGTCGAATAACTTTCCTATGAACCTTTTTACATTTTGGTGTTTATAATAATAAGTGATTCAAATCAATTGTTCTTCCAGAAATATAATAATATGGACACCTAAAGAGATCTCAGCATTAAAAATTAATTATTATATTTTTTTTTCTTCCTTTGGAACATAAAATCCTTTTGTCAATAACCCCAAGAATTCACTATCAAGAAATTAATTCCTAAACAAACAGTCGTAAAATTAAATTCATAAATAATCTACTAAGAACAAATTTTATAATACAAGCAAAAGGTAAATTTTTTATCCTAATGAAATGAAAAATTACTTTCATCGAGTTGTAAAACACTCAAAAAGCTATTTAATTTAATTTCTTTGAATAGAAATATCGAAAAATAAAATGTTTTGAACATAGAAAATGCCCTCTTTTCCCAATTATTTTCGTATATTTTATGTAAAACGTAATTTAATAACGTTTAATTAATAATATATTAATAACAGTTGATTTTAATCGTGAAAAAATTATAAATAAGCTTGTTTAAACGGTAAAAGTTTGTAAATTGTAATCCTAAATTGGTCATGAATCCTTCCCAACAAATTTAGCAACAAGCCGGGAAAAAAGCCATGAATATATTGTCATTTTAAATGTTTTACCTTAGCGGAGTCTCAGACATGTTGAACGAAGTATAAAAATCTACTAAAAATTTAACGTGAGATCTGCACAAGTTTTTAGATCGACACGCTCCCGTGTTCTAACTGTTGAAAGAAACTATTTTAAACTTCAACACAAATTTATAATTTTTTGTTCTCGTTTTTTTTCCTCGTGACTACTAAAATACTGATAAGGATAAAGGATAAGGTAGTGTTACCAACTGTACACTTAAATTATTCAAAACTTTTCTGAATTATTCAAAATATTGTTATTAATAGAATTCAGTTCTTTTTAAAATACATTAGAATACACAAGAAAAAAAGACATTTCTCAAAGATAAAAACAGAAAAGACTCTGGCTAAACAAAAATGTGCCAAACAGTATTTACGTATCCTTCCCCCCCCCCATCTCTCACAACATCTTTGTGATGCCGCGAACCTTGAATTTCTTATTAACATTTTCGCGTACATATCGTAAATATTATTAGTGTATTGCACATAGGCGGCCGAAGGTATGGGCTTTAATTTAACCTTGAAACTTGGCAGAAAAATCAGTCCTTACCTGTAGTGGTGCCGCCCGGAAAATCAACTTTTTCCGCCTTCTTGAACCCAGTTTGCTGAGTCAGCAAACATTTAAAAAAATCGTAATAAATCGATAATGGTCCTGATCGAGTTGAAATTTGGCACGAATGTACCTCTCTGTATGACAAACAAGCCCACTTTTTTTTTTTTTTTTTTAATGAAGAATGATAATAAATCACCATTATCTCTGATAAATCAGTTATTTAAGAACGGTCTCCCATCCAAGTACTGACCACGTCCAATGCTGCTTCCTCCTGTTGCTTCGCAGCAGGAGAGGCTACTATTATTTGGTTTAAAATAGCTTGGATGAGTTTGTTGGCCTGAATAAATGCTCTGTTGCAGTAACTAAATTCTGCTGTTTAAAACTTTTGAATTATTTAACTTTAATTATTTAAATACTGCTCATTGTTTGTATCTAAAGTTTGTGGTTTATGTATGTAACCTACAGTTTTAAAACGGTGGCTTTGGCTTAATAATAATAATATCAATGAGTTAAATTAATATTAATTTAAGAGTACACCCTATTTTCTTATACAATCAAATGTTTTTGATGGATGGTGAGGTGTAAGAAGCTGTAACTAATAAGCCATTAATTCATCTTTTTGAGACGTTTCGACTCATTGAAGAGTCATCTTCAGTCAATTTATTTAATTTTTATGGTCACATCACGTATCATACATCTACCTCCGTGGGAGGTGGGAGGGCGTCTTTAGTTTGAAATGTAAGAATATAAGTTTTAAAATTTAAAATTCAAGTAGTGATAATTAAAGAATTCACATGGTATAAATTGATTTAAATAAAATAAACATAACAAATGAACAATTCTGAATGAACAATAGGAATTATGTATTGTTAATTTGTTATGTAATAAGAATTCTTACACCTCACCATCCATCAAAAACATTTGATTGAATAATAATATCTTAAGTAATGAAATCCATGTCCATTCTTCTTCTTGGAGAAATTTTTAATTTATCGTTATGAATTAGGTTTTTTTTATAACAAAACAGGTGTAAAAAACAGGTATTTTTAGATACCAAAATAAAAAAGTAATTTTTGCGTAAAAAAACGTAATTTAAAAACGTAATTTTTGGTGTTAAATTTTTAAAAATTTTCCGGAGGGCCCCTGGACCCCCCGCTTCCCTTGGGGGTATTCCATTCCCCTATGGTAATGGTAGCGTTAGCCTCCCCAAACGTATTGCTCTAGATTGGTCAGGGGCGGCGCAACTATTGAAATTCCAAATAGGTTTTTCTGAAGCCACGCCCACCTCACCTCTCATTGGCCAGCTGTTCCTAGCTTGCCTGTTGCCGCCAATATTTAAATGGAAATGAATCTTCTATGAGATCTGTGACGTCAAGCCCCGTTTACACGGTGATAGTTGGCGCGATAGTTGCGGTCACGATAGCAACTATCTCAACGACTATCACCGTGATAGATTTTGTTGCGATAGAATTATCAGCCATCACACTGTCTCGTCTGACGAGATAGTTAAGTGTTCTATCACAGCAGTCAGAGTATATAAAAACGCGGATTATATAAAAACTACAACGCTAGATACTAGACGCTGATTGGCTTACTTTTTTATCAAGTGATAACAGATTTAAGGCAACAAATATGATAGCTTGCTGCACATTTGATATCAGATTTTGTTTTTTTCGACAATGTGAATATATTCCTTTTGCTGTGTGTGTGTTATAATTTAAAATTATAATATATTTAATGCTTTATTTCCGTATCCTAGTCAAAAATGTATAATGTGGTTATAACATTGAGTGCAAGACAACAAGTTTTGACGTATTTTAATTCTCACCGTGTAGACAGCACACCTCGGCGATAGTTGTATGACGTAGACTGACATGATAGTTCTATCGTGGAAGAACTATCACCGTGTAAACGGGCCTTTACTGTTGTTTTTACTTTCTCATATAAAGAGAAAGTATTGGGATGGCGCAAAAATTCGATTTTGATGGATTACCCATTTTGAGTTCCCCTGAGTCCAAAAAAGTGGTTTTTAAAAAATGTCTGTCTGTCGTCTGGCAGACGCCTGGAGCCTAAACTACTGGCCCGATTTTAAAGGAGTGGGAGGAAAACCAGACAAACATTCCTATGACGGGAGAAGACGTATGGTATACAGATGGATCACGTATGGAGGATTTGTCAGGAGCTGGGATATACTGCACAAACCCCAGGAATGAGATCAGCATAAGTCTCGGAAAATATGCAACCGTGTTTCAAGCAGAAATCTATGCTATTCTGGCCTGTACTCAGACCATCAAGAGTGACAGGCATAACTCAGACAGACAGATTTTTATCTGTTCTGACAGTCAGGCAGCAATTAGAGCACTGACGTCACCCAAATGCATCTCCAAACTAGTCTCAGAATGCAGACAAACATTAGAAGCCATTTCTGAAACAAACAAGGTACAGCTGCTTTGGGTTCCAGGTCATAAAGGAATCGAGGGAAATGAGCAGGCAGATCGTCTAGCGAGGCAGGGCTCTGGCTCAATCCCCCTGGCTCCAGAACCCATTGTGGGCATCTCTAGGTGTATCATAAAAACCGCGCTGAAAAACTCCCTCCTCAGAGAATTTCAGGAAACCTGGGATAAGTCACCCAAAATGAGACAATCCAAACTATTTATAAATGGACCCTCGTCAAGACTCACAAGTAGCATACTGAGTCTAAACAAGAAATCTTGCCACATAGTGACGGGCTTCTTAA
>KZ652059.1:227358-269431 GCA_001010745.2 Gerris buenoi
AAAAAAAAAAAAAAAAAAAAAAAAAAAAAAAAAAAAAAAAAAAAAAAAAAAAAAAAAAAAAAAAAAAAACTTGTCATAATAATCTACAAATCAACACCATTAACGTAGTTAATTAACTCATTTTTATTGCCAACTTTTTGATTTTGTGCTCTAACAATTTACTCAAATTTTATTAACCAATCAATGATATATACTTGTTTACAATATTTTATTTGATAAAAAGATTTTATATACTCGTGTTATAAAATAAATCATACTAATAATTCTACTAGTAATTCTATTTGAACTAGTTCAACAAACTGGACTTTTTTTCTTTTTTTAAATGAAAGTTAGTTTTACCCTGGCCATCAGTGGATGAACTGATTAGATTTTGCAACCATTTTAAAAATTAAATATTTTAATACCTAAAAAAAACTGGCCTATTAACTGAAGCCAATATCCAAGGACAATAGCATTTCTAGGATAATATGCAGTTGTGTAACCGTACTTTATGGAATTTTGCTTCTTATATCAGAGATAAATAACCATCACCACCAGTTAAGCTCTTAATATAATAAAAATTAGTTGAAAAAATGCATCTGAAAAAAAAAAACGTGAAATGTGAAAAAAACGGAATATTTTTGAAAAAAAAAAGAAACCGTTTTTTTTTCATTTACATCTCTACCGTGGGGTAGTATTATTACTCTATTTTAAAATCGAGTGTCTTATCACATGCAAAACTAAATCTTATACAGAAATCTGTACGACAATGAGTACTACAGTGTTCTTAGTGTATATTAATTATTCCTATGTCTTAATAGCTAATTAGAGTAAGGAATACATACTACTCCATACGTTCTTTTGCCTAAAAAACTATTAAGACTAAGGAACATAGGGTGGTGATTAAAACAGTACCTGCTTAAAATATGAAAAAAAAAATTACAAATAGAAAAGAATTGATTTAAGGTTAGATATTTTCCAAATATCAATGGTGATACAGAATGGTCGTTCAAATTTGGTGTTTCTAAAAATTTACAGAAAACAAATTCTCTGTTAACCTATTGTATCCTTGTATGTTTTAAGAAATTTTAAATCGCTTTCTAATAAGGTAACTAGAGATTTTTTTTTTAAATGTTAACTACAATATCTTAAAAATATGTGAGAGTCAATCAAAAATATGATTTATTAACTTACTGTTGACGGCAACCCACTCATTGAGATCTTCACCCTCAGGTAAGAGGACGGCAAGTCTAAGGTTCCCAGAGCCTAGCGTCGCTGCAGCATGTTTCATCAAGTCATACTGGTGGGTTCCTTCCGGTATGTTCTTCTTCGGCTTGAAAGTCTTAGAAGATCTGCTTCCACTGCAAAACACACATCATTATCATAACCTGCTTATAATTAACCTCATTATGTTTCTGACCTACCCGTTAGTGTATCTTCACAAGAAAAATATTTTATTGGTAATGGCTTAGACCAGTGGTTCCCAAACTATGGGTGGCAGGAGCAAATAAGGTGGGTCGCGGATTGGGTGCCTTTTAAAACATTTTTTGGGCTCCAGATATGAAATCTTTAAATAATCACATAAAACTTCTCCTCGAAGAGTAATGTTTAAGTAAACATATTTTCTAAAGTCTGAAGCTAAACTACCAGTAAGAAATGATTAAAATATGTATATATGAATGTATAATGTCCATAGTGGGACTATTATACATTCAGTCAAGTCTATTTCCGGCAAATGCAATTACTAATTGTAATCAATAATATTACAGCTCTTTTAAACAATTTTTTTGCTCTTCGCATATTTATGTAAGCTTAGGCCTACTTAAGTTAATTAAAATTAAAACTTTAGGGTAATTGCGAATATTATAATAATTCTGTGTATTTATAATTAAAATAAAGTATAAAAAGGTTTTGCTAAAGACAAGGAAGGAGTATCAAACCTAGCTTTAAAGGTGCTGATGGGCTTTATAACGACATATTTATATGAGATAGCTCTCTCCAGTTTTGTTTTTTAGAACAAGTATAGGAATTGTCTTAACATCGAGAATGACTTGTGTCTAAAACTATATCTAGCTTCCGTCTGGATATTGAAAGTCTTGTAAATAGCAAAAATCAGCTCCACATATCCCATTGAGAACAGTGACATTTTGTTTGCCAGTGATTGACTACAAATTTGATTAGGACTTTTTTTTTTTTCCAAAACATAAAAATAACTCTTTTTTTGAGATTATACTACTAAATTGATAACCAGAAACAACAAAGGTTTTTTTTTAATGACAGGGATCGTATTAAATAAGTACGGTGCAGAGATGCTGTGGCAAAACTGCGAGTGAGACAGGCAATGTTTTGTTGATTTAATTATTCGTATAAACCTAAGTACCAATTTATTTATTGAGAGTATTATAACAACACGTGACATGCTAATCAAGAAATTGTTTATAAAAAATACTACTTAAAATGATATAAGTTTCCACACGAAAACATCTGATTGCAGTGTGGGTTTACGTCTAAAATTGCTTAAAATGTTGTTTTTGAACGTTTATTTTCCAAAACTTTCCCGGTGGAGGACTCCTCTTCTATGGGGGGGGGGGGGGGGNGAGAGGGTAGGTTGTAGTCCGGTAACTCAATTTCTATAAATCGAGCACTGATATATACAGCTATGTATAAGTGGGCCGTGAAAAAATATTCCGATTGGAGGTTTGCATTTATTGCATCATCTTGGTTAAACAGAAGGTGGTTTATCATAGCGCTCTTATCTAGTTTTGGCGGATAGATAAGCAATTGTATTTTCCAAAAATTTGTGGCAGACTAACGAGTTTAATTAATTGATGTGCGCATGAGTGTTTTTTTTTTTTTTATCATAACACAAGCATTGAAATCTTTTTTTCCTTTATTTCATGCACCCATTTATTTTCCTCAAAGTGAAGTAGTTCTGTCCTAGAGAACAATAATCTTTAACCGAGCCTCTAATCTCATTAAAAAAAATAATAAATTGAGTATAGGTAGATTATAAATCATCACTTGAAATCAAAGTCACCCTAGTGCCCTTTGGTGGACATATTTAGCACCCCACACTACCTGTGGTAAGCAGGATCGGGTCTAGTAGTACGTGCCGCATAAATATTTTCGGTTGTTAGAAGTGTATTCATCCCTTATATACCTCAAAACCAAGTATAGAAACAAACTGTCTTGCGTTGAGGATGTTGCCTTTAAAACTAAAACTCAGCCCCATCACTCCAGAAATTGTTTAAGCCAATTATTGCATGCACATCCATCCAATTAACCTGCCTAACCATATTGTTTATTATTTTATTGTATGACGTTAGTATGTTTTAGTATGTTCTAGTATTCTTTTAGTATGTTCTTATAGTTCTTTATAAATAGTTTTTTTTTTTTTTTTTTTTTTAATACAAATTTTATTAATATTCTATGTTCTATTAGTAATTTGATGTTCTTTGTTCATCCATGAATGTATTTTTTTTTTTACTAAATAAAATACAATTTTTATTTAGTCCTTTTTTTAACAATCATGCTCAAACACCTTCTCTCTATCCAGGGGATTGAAGGTAAAAAAAAAATAATGATACAGTACGCAGGTCTGGTACAAATTAAATTTAAAAATATTTTACATTAAAAAAAATGTGATACCCTACGTTTTTGAACCTTTAAAACTCAATATTTTTCCGGGGGAAGGCCCCCTTTCTTCTGTAAAAAGAAGTCCCGGATATTCCTGTATAAACGTCAGTGGTACATGAAAAATTCAAGACATATTAAGTGGTACGCCACCAAAAAAGTTTGGGAACCCCTGCTCTAAACGTTGTGTTTAGTCCTCGGTGGAACAAGCTATATTGATAAGCCTGATTAAAATAACTGTTGTGTTGAAAGCATCTTGACATCGTCCCTAAATATATTAAATATAATTGTATAAAGAGGACTTAACTTAAAAGAGAATGGATTTAAGTGTTTACCTTAAATATAGCAACTACACTATAAAACAAAATAAATGTTTAGAAGTAAACAATGTTTTATCACTCATCCACAGATAATATTTTTATCAGGATAGTGAGGCAGGTAAGAGCATGCACTTAATTAAATTATGATAATAATGAATCTACTATTAATCTTTCATTAGTTTAATGGGTCAAAACCTTTTGCTATTTAGTCTACCATTCATAAAGTCTCTTTAATGATAACAAAATGATCTGTAAGGTTTGTAGAGTAAGAGAATCAGTGAATGATAGTGAAAATATTGGGTAAACATATTTGTCTAAGCTTTAAGATAAGTTTTCATTCATCGACTGTTTCTACAACTAAATACTCCCATTTCTATTTGGCATTTTACAACAAAATCAGACATTTAAATATGATAAGAAGTTGACGATTTCTAGGTTAATTTGAAAAAATTTAGTTCGATTGGAATTTTTATAAATATCTTATCCTGTTTCTCGATATTAAAATTAACAGAAAACACAAAATTTAGTCAAGATAACTTATAGTAATCTCTAACCACCTCTTATTTCTCATATACAATTGCAAGATAAATGTTTATCTACTTTACCTCCAATTTGTAAAGACAAATACACAACGTATTTCTATAAGAATTACAGAAGGAAATCTGGTAAAACAATTTATTTAAGACGGACAGTGAGCGACATGTATGTACTGCTATAACATCTAACAGGAAAAACCAAACAGTTTATAAACTAATACCGAGAAATAATTCTCTGTTCGACTCAAAATGTTATCAAAGCAGCGACATTTTAAAGACAGTAGAATTCTAAAGAATGTCTATAATCTGCAATCTGCGATTCAGTCTTCATAGTGACTGTTTTAGTTTTACTTAAAAATAATAAATAAAGACCTACTAAAAATTTTATAAACAATATAGTGAACTAAATAGTATTTTAATTAATAGACGGTATAATGGTAAACAAATAAAACATTGTACTTACAAGAGGAAGCTCATTATAAGAACTTATATGTGAAAAATTAAACTGTCAAAATATAAAAAAATAAAAATAAATAACAAAAAACAAAATGCACAGTTTGAGACGACGATAAGACACTGATATTAGCACTGATTAACGATTAAGATGATTTCTACATGATACGTCGGAACAATGACCCAGCTCGAGATGGTCACATAAAAACAATAAATAAAATAATTTAAATAGGTAAATAAAACAGTTCTAGGTCAGTGGACAACTTCACACGACACCGTAGAGAAAAAAGAAAAGCACTAATCAGCTGATCGGAAAAGTTTATTTTTGAAAACTAATTAAAGGCCGCCACCACAATAAAAATTAAACTGCAAATAATAATTAGATAACAAAAATCGTAGTATAAATAAATAACAGATTGTTTTTTTAAATAGTCTGTTATTTAATATAGAACAAAAGATGGTCAATTGTAATTTATTTAATTTATATTTTAAAAAAAATTATATTCAAAATTTAAGTGAAGATAAAGAAGCGAATTGAATTTTTCACCTATCAAGTCATTGTTGGTAAACCGCTTTTATTAGTCCTCTAACTTTCTTAAGTTAGATGCGTAGAATATTCCACCAAGGACTCATCAAGGGTTTTCCTGGTGGTGATCTATAGAACGCGCAAGACATCGTTTCTGTCAGTCCGGCTTTTCGTTCGCTTTCTGCTTTCTTGAGTCGCCATATTTGTTGGTTAGCGTGGGTGCGTCTCATTCAGCTGCGCCTTCCAGTGGGTTTGGATTGATATTTTGGCGTGAGTTTATTATATATTTATCCTTTCTTGTTTTTATTATACAGTCAGATGTAATTTGTAGCTGTATATTTATCTATTTTATCGTTTTTTCATCTGTGTGCCGGTGATTGAAGTTGTGGATCGGTGTCGAGCCATGTCCTTCATGGCGTAGTTGCATCTTTGTCTTGTTTGTTATGACATCGAAGCTATTACTCTTCGCCTATTATGACTTTGTTTTGCTTTGAGCATTTTAATTTATTTTTTCCCCGAAACTGCGAATGAAGTAATAGAAACAGGTAATTATAGTTGAAGCTATTGGAAAGGTTGCGGCCCGGTGAAGCCGGGGGAGAAGCTTGCTGTAAAGTGAAGCTATAGCGTCCCTTCTAATCTTAAGTAGGTAGACAACGTGGAACAAGTTTAGTATACGGTTTCCAAGCTCCCATTGCACTATTTACATTTATTTATTTACATAACCTTCAACCTATGATGTATCCAAAATCCATTGATTTGATATAAACCGAAGATTTATATTTATGTGTTCAACTGTCCTGTTTATCATTTTAATTATTACATACCTTGGTAAATCTTAAGAGACCGGGTGCCACTCGTTTGAGGATAGATTTGATACTATGTTTTAAACTTTGTTAGCCCTAGAATTTTTAACGGCCGCTTCGCGGTGCTCCGCTCATTTTCTGATGTAAAACAAACCTCCTGCATATAGACCAGGCAGAGGTCCCACTCAATCAATTTGAATTTTAATCTAAACCTCAAACGGAGTGGCCACTTGTCTCTTAAGATCAACCCATACCTTAAGTAACCACCTTTCGCTGAAATTAAAAAATTAAATATTCTCTAAAACTTGGGGACTACACGAAAGTTTAGCTGCAAAACTTTATTTTATCTCAATTTAATTTATTTAGGGGAGGTAGTATTCCTATGTCTGAACTTTTGGACAAAGACAAATTATTCGTTAGGTGATGCTTTTTAGGAGGGGCCGTACTCTATGGTTCTTAATCAGATGTAGCTGAAACTGCTACATCTTAGCCTTAAATATGCACTATTTGGCCCCCTCTTATCTCTTATTTTCCAATTTAACTATCCCCCCCCCCTTTAAAGTCTTTTAAGGTATGTAAATAATTCCGGCTGTAGTATCTCGATGAATTGTATTAAGTTTATGTATTGGCTTTCCAAAGTGAAGGTGTTTTTACTTAGACTATGAAGTTTGGTTTCATGGGAGGATTATCAGAACTTGACATTACTACTATGTAGTAGTGTTCTTTTATTGGGGTCAACAATTGAGTCGAGTCAAAGAGGAAAATAATAAATTCTTTATTGCCATGCAGAACTAAACCAAATTTTTGTATGGAGTCCGTAATACAAATAGAGGTAAATAATAATGGTAATTAGGAGATAGAGATTGTAGAGTGGAGACACTACAATGGTCTAGTTATGATTAAGGAGTGTGCTTTTCAACCTAACCACAACCTTCCAATATTTTTCCTAGAAAGTGACTCTCACTGTATTTTTACCCCTTTGACTGCGGGACCTTCCCCCTCTCCCACCCTTAGGTTTCTATCCAGGTGCGGAAGTGTTGCGGGTCTGGAAAAAAGGAGGTCTGCAAACCAGCATAGCAGGAGTAAACGAGTGAAATGAAGTTGGGTCTATCTCTGAGGTGGCCACACAACTAAAGAACCTGTTTGAAGATGTTCCATTATCCCCTCTCTTGAATAACGCTCGCCTTTCCAAACCATTCGGTATCACCAAGTGATACCTTCCGCCACTCAGTTAAAAATGCTAAAATATCACCCGGTGATACCTCCGCAGTCAAAGGGTTAAATATAAAAAAATATTGAATTAATCGAAATGTTTCAACCGGGATAATTTTTGTAATGTAAAAGTAAACATTTAGGTACCTTATTTCTTATGTGTGGTTGACTTTTGGTGGCATTGTTATGAAACTAATCTAATGATTTGTTGCAGAAGGCTACTACTATGGGTCAAGTAGAAGATGACGGATGTGTGGTGAAGGTGCGTGGACTTCCATGGTCCACTACAGAGGAGGATGTTGTCAAGTTCTTCGGTAAATATTCCCAAATTATTTTTTTTATCTAATTTATGTATAAATGTACTTAATACTTTTATTGACTTAGTGTTAACTATTACCATTGGCTTTAGATTAACTGTGAGTGGTACGGGCCAGGGTAGAGTGTAGGAGATTCCTAATTAGATTTAGGAGATTTTAGAAGATTCCATTCGAAGATATTTTATTTTTTTATAAAAAAAAAGTAACCTATTTACAACAGAGATCAGAGATAAATTTATTCATGTTTGTAAGTATGTTTATACAAAAGAGATGAGAACAAATTTAGAGCAGGCAATTGGTTGTGCATGCAGGTTTTGGAGTCTAAAGCCTCGTGCACACCAAACGCGCATTCGCAAACAGGGTTTGCAAACACGACGTCCACACTGGATGCGCATTCTGGACAAACAGGTGTTTGCAAACGTTTGTCGTTGTTCCCAGTTTTTCTTAATTATATTCTTGTACACATCATCATAATTTAAGATTATTATTTTTTCTACAAAAATTAAACGCCAAAGAAATTTCATACTCATAGAAATCTGTTCTTTTGGGGGAAAAAAATATAAATATCAATGTATAATTCGGTTTTACACGTACCCATAGGCCTGTGCCTTTGGTTATAAGCTTAAAACAATACATTTATTTAAACAAATAGTGTGACGCATTTTTGAACTTTTATGTCATTTATATATGTATTTATCTATTTAATCTTGGATTTATATCAACTCATATCTTTTACTATCATTTAAACTCTTTTTTCATTTAAACCAATTAAGGCTATAAGGAAGTAAAAAAAAATGCAGAATATTAGTTTTATTACTATTTATTAATTAGTATATATTATTAGTTAATATATACTTATTAGATGTCATTAGTCGTCATGTTATATAGTTATTAGATGTTATTATTAGTCATGAATAATAATTCGAATAAATAAAAAATATACTTTTCTAATCAAACCACAGGCGATGCTCAAGGAGTTTGCTCAAAAAGCGTCCACACCAAATGCGCACAAACAGCAAACAGCCTTTGATGTGCCGACTCTACCCGGAGTGCCCACGAACACAAACAAGCATTCGTTCGTGCTCGCCGTCCACACCGGCCGTGCATTCCTGTTTGCAAACACGATGTGCGTCCGGTGTGGACTGGGCTTTATGCTTTGCTGAAATGTTTTGACCATGATTGTTACCGAATCAAATTGTTATTGACCTGTACGATGTGTAGATAATTATAACTTAAAATAAGTTTGTTTTTTTTTTGTTGCCCTTATCATCAAATCAGTTTTATCTTTATGTTAACTATCATAGGTTGAAATGTGTTGTCGATATGTTTCAGTTGAGTGTAATATCCGTGGGGGGAAGACTGGTGTTCAGATGACACTCTCTCGTGAGGGAAGGCCAAGCGGCGAGGCCTACATAGAGATGGAAACTCCGGAAGATGTAGAACTCGCTTGCAAGAGAGACCGTGACTATATGGGTCATCGCTACATTGAAGGTACACCATATCTTAGATTGCAAACTAATTCTTTCAGCAATGTGTGAATCAGGTTATTGTGGAATGACAATAACCAGCTATTTTAAAAGTTGTTAACATAATAACTACTAAAGAACTGAGAAAGGTTACTTTCCGAAACAAGGTACACTGGATGCTCTTTAATTTGGAATTCTATGTTTCAGCATATTCTGATTTATCTTTGGTATTCCTGTTAAAACTATTAACCCTCGTTAATCTGGAAAATTCGCCAAAGTTATGCCATTATACTTTGTAATTCTGACAGCTCAGATTGGCCAACCTATGTCAGGGGAAAAATAAAACAACTAGGTGGTTATCTTCAGGTTATCCAGCGATATTTTTGCTTGCCTTGTTGGCCCGACCTACTATCTACCAAAATCTCAAGCTCTCATTGGCTCCCCAGTAACGAAGTATAATGACTAGTATAATCTGGCACGACCATGGTCCTAAATGTACTGGATTATAGAGTACATACTGGACTCAGTTTCAATGTGGGTATCAGCCTGCATTAGCCTGTTTCTTTAAAGACTACCTAGAATTACACTATTGTTCCAGTTGGGATCTTACCAGAAACACGCGTATCCGGTAAAGAAGTTCTCGGATTAAGACAGTGCCGAAATTCAAACCATTTGTATAAACCATTTGTATTAACCATTGGTATAAACCATTTGTATTAACCATTGGTATAAACCATTTGTATAAAGTTTGTACACTTTAAAAACAAATAAACTTACTATTATTATTATTATTATTATTGCTAAAGACTAAAAAAGCTTGTTAAACTTATCCAATATGTGGATGTTTCAGTGTTCAAAGCAAACCGTAGCGAGATGGAGTGGGTGGTGCAGCGGTGCGGTCACAATATGGAACAGTCGAGGGACGATGCCACTGTACGATTGCGTGGACTTCCTTTCCAATGTAACTCTGAGGAAATTGTACAATTCTTCAAAGGTATCTTCATTGATTCTGCATTTTAATTTATTACTGGATTATAACTATTTGTATACTAGTTAGTAATGGGGGTAAAAATCAGAATGGGGGCTAATCTGCTCTTTATACGTAGGTCGTTTAAATATTTCACTTTCAGTTAGAGGAATTAATTTGTATCTCGAGCTTATTTCTTAAAATAAAATCAATAATTATCTTTTTCAATAGTTATCTTATCACTGATGATAACTGTTATCACTGTATCTGTGATATTTATTACTCCCTTCAATTGTTGTTTTTGACTTTATTTACTATTGGCGGTAAGTTATAAGTTGATTCCACAACCTAGGTAAGTAATCCAACACTCTACAACTAGGAGGTCATTCAGTTTTGTAATTAAAAAGGGGAAATTGTGTTTTAGACATCATTTTGACTCATTCAAACGTACTCTTGAAGTAGTACAAATCAAATAGGAATTACTATTGTTTAGAAGGTGATAAAAAAAAACATAAACTCAGACACCCGGGAATTTATGTGCATACGGGGGTATATTGCAAATAAATATTGTTACATGTAGAGGTTTTAGCCTATAGATATTTTATTTTCATACGAGAGGTTTTAATACAGTCTTGTTTCTGTACAGTTTCCTTCAACTGATGTTTCTATCAACCTAATTTATGCTAAGTTCAACACGTTTATTCTGTAAATTAGTTGTAAATATCTTCCGTTACAACTAGGGATTTATTGAATCTTTCATAATACGGTGTATTTATTTATTTATTTTTATCAAGTTATGTAGGGACCTGCTAGTATTATCATGTGAATTACTTTTTTGTTTATATTTTCAAACATAAATGTCCCCTTGTTTTCAATTATATAATATAGGTGCCTAATTATAAGATATATGTATTAAAAAATTGTTATCTTTAATTTATATCTTTAAAGGGGATTTCATCGAGAGAAAATAGTTTTTATTTAGAGGGTCAAACTCTAGTTATCGTAGATTGTCATTATTTTTTTTAGCTGATTTTTTTTTTTTTCTTTTGATAATATGTTGTTAATTGATATTATTAAATGTATATTTGTATGTTGGTTGATGTGTATGCAGCTGGGTGTATTTGTTGTTATTGTGGGTTAACAGGGCTGGATATTGTGAATAACGGGATTATACTGGCCAAGGAGTCATCGGGCCGTCCGACGGGGGAGGCCTATGTTCAGTTCATTAACAAAGAAACGGCGGAGAAAGCTCTCCAAAGACACAAGGAAAAGATAGGACACAGGTGGGACATCTCCCCTCCCTATTTTACAATCTACCCCCGCGCCTGTACTTACCGAACCGCTACGAGTATAGCGCTCTCTTACACTTTGAACTCGACCGGTGTCCCACTCGGCTCTCAATTTAGAGTGTAAAAGAGTGCTTTACTCCTACACGACACTTGTGAACAACCCTTACATCACTCTTATCATCTTCATGTCCTTTCTTCTCATTTTTTTTTTGTTTTATTCGCAAATAAGCAAGAAGAAAGGAATGGGCGGGTATTCTATTTAATATGTCAGGGGGAGAACTTAGAGTTATGCACCCTTTGTCCAACAATCGTTCAATACTTTTTTTTTTTTAGATTTCCCCTTTTTTTAATCTGAAAAAGATCAATGTAAGAAATTGATTCGAAGTGAATAGATGTATATTTTTTTGAGACTCTAAAACAACACTATAATTTTTTAGTTTTAAATTGAGACTTAGTTTTGATCTTTGGTATGTGGATTCTATCTATAAGAATTGTTAATATTATTATTAGTCAAATAACTTCATATCCCTGTTAAGCTAAAAAAAAAAAAAAAATTGTCATGTGCTTTATAATCCATTTCCTTTTTTTTTGTTGATAATTCCTTTCTACTGTTTTTCGATATTTGTGTTAAAAAAAGGAACGGAGAAAAGTCAGTCCTATAGACTGGGGAAAAAATTTTGACCTATACATAGTAATGCTGAATATAAATCCCAGAAAATCTAATGTAATTTATTTATTACATTATCTTAAAAGTGTTAACGGTTATTTACTTTTTTACTTAATTATAGCAATTTTCATCAAAATTGGCCTAGTATTATAGGTTCATAAATGTGCACTTAGGTGCATACCCATTGGACCCTATCCCTATCACTTGTTAGTTGGCCATCTCTGTACTTCCTTTAACTATATGAGACAGTTGAAAATGGTATGTTTATTGTCCTAGTTCTATAATAGACCGGAATCGACCACTCTACGTGACTCTGAACTTAAAAGGGTTGCCTATCCCATACCAAGAGTTGATAACTAAGTCTTGTTTACAAAATGTGTTGAAGTGAGAAAAGTAAAGTAGGTGGTTAGATCTTTGAGAGCTTTTAGCCGTGGTTAGAGGTGGACGTTGGCCAGAGACGGGAGGATGGTGGGACGTCACAGTGTGGTGGGGAATCTATGGGTAAGGGAGGTCAGGGAGGTAGGTGCCAATTCTTTTCTATATCTATTACTTATACACAAACCTTCTTATCATTTTTTTTGTGTTTTTTCTTTTTCTCAAGAATTATTATTATATCAGTGTGTTCTAGATCTAAATGCTAAATGTTAAGTCAAGCTAAATAAAAAAATCGAATTAGTTAACAAATTCAAACTAATGGTCAACATTTCCCTAGAGATTTAAATAATGAAATTATTGTTAAAGAGGAAAAGAAAAAAAATGTATTCTGCTGCCAGGAATTGAACATGCATCTCTGAGTTTACTTCCCAGTACGCTAACCAATGAGTTACAGTAGATAATAGAACAGATTAAAAATCATCACTACTGCAGCTCGATGAGCAACAACAACCTGGGTTCAATTCCAAGTGGCAACTTGCTGTTTGTTATCAGCTTCCTCTTTTCTTCTTAAATTAAAATTTGACGTTTCAAATTAGAGTTTTTCAGAGACTTGAGTTTACAGAGATTTTCCAGAATTTAATTGTTCCTATTGAAACTCAACATACTTAATTAATGTTTAATTCAAAGTGGTTTCAACCTGTTTTTATGGGTAATCATTCAAAGAAGTCAAGAAACCGATTGGGAACAACTTCATCCTTTTTTTTTTTTTTAGATTTTAATTTTCTGAGATTCAATAGGGATCAACTTCATCCTTTTTTATTTATTTATTTTTTTTTTTTTAGATTTTAATTTTCTTTTAGGTGGTTGACCTGTTAAAAGTTTTTCTGCGGTTTCCCCAAATCATTAAATCAAATGCCAGGTTGACTTCATAAAAGTCCATGTTAGTAAATTTTTAAAAATCCCATTTATTCCAACTAATCTACATAATTTTAAATGACAGCCGATACCAATGGTTTTGACTTGTGCCGATAATCAATTGGATTATAATAAAAAATAGTTTTATTCGTCGTAAACTACTTGAATTAAATCTAAAAGTTTAGGTTTTGAATAAAAAAAAAAAAAAAAAAAACCTCAACAACTTTGGACAAAAAGATTTCTCATTGTGCCCAAAAATACTTGATTTCAGAATTTTCATTCAATAACTTTGTAATAAATAAAATAAGGGTATTTTAAAAATTAAGTTTTCAGTTAAAAGTTACTGTAGTTGTAATTGACTCGACTTATACCATTATTATTTTTCAATTTAAAAAAAAAAACTAGGGTGGATTTATTTTATTTATTTTTGGAGATAAATTTTGTGGATTTAAAAGTCCTCAATTATTTAATTGTTGATAAAACATTTATTGAAATCATATAAACAGGCTTGTGGCATTTTATCAATTTACTTGTGAGGTTCTCTATGACTCTGATCAACCGTTAGATCTAATAACACACTGTCTTATTTCTTTTTCTTTATTTATTTAATTTTTTTTTTTAAATTGTATGATTGTGGTAGTCAGGTTAAGTATTTATTTAGGTAAATGTTAAATTGGATGAGTTAAATTAAAGTTTATTTATTTTTGTTTGAAATATTTAATCGTTGACTGTTAGCGGAAATCTTTTATTTAAGAGGCATTGATTTTTTTTATTTTGACAGTTTTTATAATTTTTAAACTTGAGACTATAGACCGTTCTGTATTGATATGATAAAGTGTCAAAGACATTTGACTGAAGCCCAGAGACGCACCAGATGTTTCGCTTCATCCAAAATCAATGAAATTTGTCGATAACTGGTCTGTCGAAGATTAAGAGTTGTAATTCTTATCTTATCATGGAATTCTTATCATAGAATGCTGATTCTTACTGTTTCTACAGTCCAATTATTATAAAAATCTGTATTTACAGGTTAAAGCTGATTTAAAAAAAAAAAAAAAAATTGAACGTATTAGTGGATGTAGTTAATAGGGAATTCATTTATGGACAAGGCTGTTACAAATCAAATTATATTGTAATAAGATGGTTCCGAGAAGATTCTAAAATTAATTTTCTTCCTCAAAATTAAGTCCTCGAATAATCTCCTGAACAAATGCCAAAGTCGTAGTTGCAGACTCATTTTAACGAATTCTCGGATTGTTTTTGTCTTTCGGCTTGTTACTTTGCCTATTAAAATGATAAAATACAGTTTTTTTGGATCTTACCCACCATAGAGACAAAAATACTGTTTGGCAAATGCTACTTACACACAATGTTTTGTTGAATAGCTTGAGAATTGTTAAGAGTTTGTCAGATGCATTTTTATTGTAACGTTTAGTGAACTTTCTCTGGTAGCTATGATAGATTTTTACTGAGCGTCAAAATCTACAACTTCTTCTCATTACACCTTGTAACCAACTCTTTTTTTAAGTACAGGAATATTATGAAATAATAAAGTTCAAGGTTTTGTTTTTAAGAAAAGGAGATAATTAAAGATATTTGAAGCTGGATAAGGTTTCTTTAACAGCCCCGTGCTGATTTTATATTCTTTTTAAAATTCGAGAAAGCTAACTAGCAACTACGCTTTTATTATATCTTTCCGTTAATTATTTTGGACTTACTATCTTGAGCTAAGCTACATCGGAAGATAATCCTGCCTTCTATGTCGATGGACACACTGGTATTTTAAAATTGGAAGACTTGACTTTTATAAAAGTGAACTCTAGGTTGATACTGTGTCTACTGCAAGACAGTTAAGAAGAAACGTTATTTAAAGAGACTCATGTGTTGTACTGTACTAATATGTAGTTTGGTCGTTTTCCCCAGGTACATTGAGATCTTCAGGAGCAGCATAGCGGAGGCTAAACTTGCCGCCGGTCCTAAGATGAGGTCCCAGAGCTACATGGGAACCCAGAGACACATGCCTTACGACAGGTCCGAACGGTTCGGAGGTATGAACCGCTACGGCATGGGAGGCATGAACAGGGGAGGACCTCCTCCCAGGGGAGGCTCCTATAGAGGAGGTGGTAAGTCGTATTGTATCGTTTGTGTGTTTATCGACGACTTAAAATACTTTTTTATTTTTGGTTGTAATATTCGGACGTGTTTTTCAGGAGGTTTCAACGACATGGATAACGGAGGTGGAGGAGGCAGCTGGGGTAGTGACATGTGGGACAGACCCGGTCCTGGAAGCAGGGGAGGAGGCCCACCTAGGCCCTTGATGGACGGACCCCTCGACAGACCTATGGACCGATACGGAAGTGGACAGGACAGCGGCTGGGACCAGGACGACGGACCTGAAGATATTCATGTTGTGCACATGAGAGGCCTTCCCTTCAGGGCAACCCAGGCAGACATTGCCGACGTACGTTTAGTTATAGATTTCTACATAATAACTATATCTTGCAATCAAAATTATAACTAAAAATGTTTATTCCCGGTGTCAGAAAAATAGGAAGTAGTAAATGAACAAACAGTTGGACAAAGTTGAGAAATATACAATGTATCGTATTTCTTGATACGAGATTGAGAAGATTAAAGTAATTAGCTAGTTTTATATTAGGGAGAATAAGTTTATCTTCAAATAATAAATCATATGAACCTCAGAATCTCAGGTTGTTATCTCTCTTAAAGTTGAAGCATTGGCTAACTATGTTGAAAGGAGAAAAACATATTTGCAGCCTCAATTTATGATAAGAATCTGTATGGTTATCCCTTAAACTTTTTTCAACTGAGAGAATTCCACCAATGCTGTGTCTATACTTTACAAAAATCAGTATGTCAATCAGAAATACGTACTCTAACACAATTCCCTTGAACATATGTTGCTGGGAGAGGAACTAAAAGCCTACCTAACGGCTTGTCACTCGAAGGTGTCAACATGTGAACAACTTCTAAACAATAAACGGAAGTTGTCTACAGGCCTGGTGCCCTGCTTCAGTCTTTCAGCATTACTTAATTATTATCGACTGAAATACTTGCTTCACTACAATTACTGCCTAAGTTTTTTTTTTTTTATAATAATGTGTTGTATGTTCAGTTCTTCAGGCCGATACTTCCTGTGAACATCAGAATCCAGTATGATAACAGTGGACGTCCTTCCGGTGAAGCCGATGTTGAATTTGCTTGCTACGAAGATGCTGAGAAGGCCATGAAGAAGGTAATACTTAGTTTCTGCTATTCTATTTACAACTTAAGTTTTAACATCTTAACGAGCTTAAGTCCTCCTGTGGAGGGTGCAAAATGATTGTTTTTATGTTTTATCTGTTGTTACAGGACAAGAGTCACATGCAGCACAGGTACATCGAGCTGTTCCTCGACGGACCACCTAACGACAGGGGCGGCTACGGAGGTGGTATGGGAGGAGGAGGAGGCGGTGGAGGAGGACGTGGAGGTAAGTCAGCTTACCTCGACTACTAGACACAAGGTGAGTTACTACTCCCAGGTAACTTACCCGCCCCTCTGAATAACTGACCAGGTCCTGGCTTCTAGGTCAGTAGAATAACAACCACAGTGCTAGGAGAGGGCTCTGCATGCACCTAGTAACCTGATATAACCCTCTCCTGCTTTGTTTGTTTCCTTGTTTAAAGAACTAGCTTTGGCAGCCATTGACTTCTAACAGTTTTCATTTGAGGAGGAAGTTGTTGCAACGGGTAATCTTTTAAGTCTATCTCTTTACCTCCATGAATAAGTCGGTGGCTAATGGATTAAATTTTTATAAATTCAATTTCTTATTTCTTTCATCTGATCCATTCTGAAATTGCAACATGCTAGTAGGGTTTTATAAGACAAAAGGGAAAACGAAATAATAATATTGGTTCATCTCCTGGTTAATTAGTGTTTCAATTCTTATTGTTTGGACTTTGAGGGAGAGTACATAAAGCCTTGTGCATACAATCCCAAAGACATAAATGATAGATAGTTTTGACTGATATTTTCTAAAATCATTCCCTGAGGCGAAATCGAAAAATTAATATTAGCTCCTATCTTTGGGGCTCTAACCCCCAAAAACTAAAAAAGTAGTCCTGAGTTGTCTTGGACTAGTTACTTTCTTTGGTTTTATTTTTTTTTAGATGTTGCATGTTATTGTTAAGCCGTGTCCACACTATGTCAACCGACAATTTTGAACGACAATGTCGGAACAAGTGTGGACGTGTCTTTAGATTTTTAAAAATCTAAAGACACGTCCACACTTGTTGCAACATTGTCGGTCGGCATAGTGTGGACACGGCTTTAAGTTGGCCCACCCAATGTAGTTACATTTTAAAATTATTTCATCAGAAGATAGAATATTTGATCCACCTCTGTAAAAACCTTATTAGATTATTTTAATCTAGTCTTGGTTTGTTCTTCCTAAGTTTTCGTCTCTTTTTCTTTTTGCATGTTAAGTTAACTTATTTTTTTATTTTTCAAAAATTTTGGTTGGGACTGACTAAAGTAAAACTTTAGATCTTCAATAGACCATACCAAGTGTTCTCATAACTTATGTGTTTTTGGAAAAAAAAAATCATATTTATTCTTTGTCCTAAATACAACAGGAAAAAAACAGTTTAAGAAAATTTTTATATGTAGCTTTTAATTGGTAGGGGCTGTTAATTTGTGTTTATATGCATTATGTCTTCCCCCCATATGATGTCACTCTAAATTTTTTAAATTTATTTTGTCAAATGAAATGGCAGTGAAACAGTACTAGAGGTCGACCAAGAAGTCATGAACACGGTAGAAACTGAAAGCTTAGCTTCGTTTAAAGTCGGGACTTCCGAGTATTGCCGAAGTCAGTATAGTCGGGTGCTATTCTAGTTGTCAAATCTCACGAATAACAACAAGAAGGTTTACAATCTGTTAGGTTTCCTGTTTTGTTTGTTTTTATACAGTTCGAGTTATAGTCACAACTGTCCTAAACGATTTTCGTAAGATCCAAAAATCCACGGGATGATGCAAATACGAAGGACGCTACAATTAAAGGGGATGAAATAAAAAGTTTGATTAAGTAAGTTAATCAAACTCAAAAATAAAGAGGAATAATCAATAAATAATAATATAAAGATATTATCGTATAGTAGAAGTGATTTCTTATCAGGTACAGTGTTGCCTGTGGCAAAAAATATAGAAGTTAAAAAAATAAAATGATTGATAACCAAAGAACAACACTGTGTTTTTTGAAAATGATCTATTTTATTAAAAACTGACTGTACATGACGACACTAGCGCACTCCTTAGATTTCCATGACTTTTTGGTCGACCTCTAGCTTGGTTATTTTGTTGATAAAGTGGTACTAGTTTAGATATTTTATTTTGTTAATGTTACTGGTTTAGATGTTTAATTATATATTTGTTGTTTCAGGAGGTGGTTTGAGGAGATACTAAACCCGCTGCCGAGCTCCACTCTATCAGTTTTCTTTTTCTTTATTTACCACTAAACGGATTTCCCATTTTCCGTAAAAAAAAGTAACTTAAGTCTAAAACCTCTCCTATAGACTGTGAGGGAGGTCTTAACTGTATTTTATAATCCTGACAGATAAAAATAAAATATATATTTTAAGGATTTGACAAATTGTATAAAATATCTTCTCTAGATTAATCTTTTTAAGGACTTTAATTGCGTGTCCTCTTCTTCTGTAATTTGTTGTCCTCAGATAGATAAAAAAAAAAAAAAAAAAACTGTATAATATTCCGTGAGTTACGTGTTCCCGCCTATGTAACCATCCCGTTTCCGTAGCTTGGGACAGTAATTGTTTTCGTGTGATCTTATAAATTTAATGTTTTTTTTTCTTTCCCCCCCTTTTTGTATTTTAATATTTAATAATTAATCGGGCGACCACATCCTTGGACCAAATGTGAGCACTAAAACTTGATTATAGATTTATTTTTATTATTATTATTTTTTTTTTTTTATTTGTAAATGTGATTGCCATACTTATTCTATATGTGGTGCTGACGACGTTACAATTTTTTTTTTTTTTTTTTTTTAAATTACACTAAATTACTTTCAGCGTTAAATCAATAGTTACAATTTTTACATTTTGCTTCAAGTAAGATAGGATCTGGAGTCCCTATTACTATCCAATAAAAAGAATAATATAGAATATGAATCGAGAATTGAACAATTCAGTTATGTTTATTCAGTTGACTTGTTTCTTTCATTATTATTTATATGTTTATATTATTGTTTTTGTGTTGTTTAATCCTTTCACAAAGTTTTAGTCAAAGGGTCGATGAAGGATATACTAAACTTTTAAACTGCTCCATTATATCATTTAACTTCAGAATTATAAAAGTAGTGCCCAATTTTGAAAAATATGATGTTATAATTCCAAATAAGAAAAAATAGTATCGTGATGATAAAAAATAAATAAAAATCAAATTAATTATTGAAACGAGGTTTTTATTTTAGTGGAAGTGTCGTCCTGCCCACCTATTTAATAGTTATGATTTTCATTTATTTGTCCCCCCCTCCCCGTTATTTCCATTTAGGAGTTAGAAAAACTCTGGTATGAAATTAATATACACAAAATTTATTTAGTAGCTTGGTTTATCAAATAAAAAAAAGTAACGTGTATCATATGATGTGAATTTAATTAAATAGCTAGTTTAATATAACGACCCATTTAATTATATTAAACAAAGAAAATGTCTTATTAACAATGGATTTTTTTTTTTTTTTTTAATTTCTCTTTATCAATTAAAGAATGTAAACTATTATAATATGATGTAATTCATTTCAACTTTTTTTTTTTTAATCATTATTATTATAACTTTTTAATTATTAAACTATTTAAGAAGTATAGTTTTGTTTATCTGTTCCTCCTTGCCTTGGTGGTTATTGACCTTTTTTTTTACTTTCTCATATATTATGTTGTATTTATATTATGTAGAAAGAGAAAGTATTGTGATTAAAAATTCTATTTTGACGGATTTACATGTTTTAAAGGTACCTTGAGAATAAAAGAAAATCACAGAGAAGTACTTTTTAGGGTTTCCTAGATTATTAAATTAAAAACATACATAATCTTTCATTTTCAGGGTGCTGTCCCCTTATATACGTGGTGCTACCCAAAAGTTCCCGGACTCTGTGTGTAACTCTTCTAACTACTGTAGTACATCGATTTGCCGCTAGGTTTAAGTACTAGTACTTCTCCCAAACCCCTCCTATCGTTTTCAGATTTTTTGGCGTTCTTTTGTCCTGTCAGTGAGGTGATATCTGTGTTACTGTTAGTTGTGTTCTGCGATAGCGTAATGAGCGATTTGAAAGAGCAACACATTTTCTTTCAAGAATCAACGACCAAAACATCCAAACTGTGCATGAAACAATTCTCCGAAACCGTTGTCAATCAATTCATGACATCTGTAATACAAGTTGGAATGTCCTATGGCACAGTCCAAAGAATTTTTGCGGATGAACTTGGGATTTGCAGAATTGATGCAAAATTGTTGTTGTTGTTGTTGTTCCCTGTCTGTTGGCACATGTTCTAAAGCAAAATCGAGTTCTCATTTGCCAGGAACTGAAAACATGTGCTGAAAATGATAAAAACTTCCTTTCTTCCATCATTACGGGGGACGAGTCAAGGGTGTACGGGTACGACCCGAAAAAAAAATTCCGTCCTCGGAGCGTTGCTCTTTCATATGATAATGAGATCGATCAAAGTCACAGATAGCAAATATATAAATGAAATCAAAACTTTAATTTTTTCTAAATTACTCGATAATCTATACCCACTAAAATTAATCAAATCATTATGGCATAAAAATAAAATAGACAATACACAATACCAAACAATAGTAGAGTCAAATAATAAAATCAAATATTTTACAAGCCTCACTTATATACCGGGACTTTCTGAACAATTACAAAAAACAATGAAATTAAATGACTGTGCTCAGATAAACATAGCGCATAAACCAAACGATAAATTATTTAATTTTTACAATAATATGAAAGATAAAATTGAAATAGATGANTTTTTTTATGGTAACATGTGTGTTGTGACGTATTAATAATGTTAAAATTATTTTTAAATTTTTAATTATAATCTAACTTTTTTAAGACCCTCTCTCATGGAGATAGTTTTTAAATTCATCATTAATTATGTAAGTAATTTCAAAATAATTGTTATATGTGTTTTTTGTTTTTAATTTTCTGATGGTATTATTGTGAATTAGCAATTAGCCTCAATTCAACAATTTATCTTGATCTTAATTTAATTATCTGTTACAAGATAATCTATTAGGAATGTATATAAATTATCTTAATGTTTATTTTAGAATAAAGACTGATGACTGAAGATGACCCTATAAGGGCCGAAACGTCTCATGGAAGAATGAGTAAATAAAATTGTTTTTATCACACCTAAAAATATCCATTCAACAAGAAAATCGAAAATTGTAAAAGGTGTTAATCTCAATAATTACAAAAGAAGATATTACATTACTTATTATTATTTTTTTTTTTTTTTAAATTTATTTCCACTCCTCACCCTTTATGAATATTAAAAAAATAAAAACGTCCCTTGTTCGATTGACCCCTGGGAATTACAATATTTTTTATCGGTAATATCTACAAGGTAATTTTTTTCTCTATCTACTCTTCAGCAGCTTCCATTTGATACCACACTCATAAATTTAAAATGACTTAGTTTACCAGATTTTTTGTGTGAATTGCACAAGCCACTTATTCAATTTTAAACCTCTATTTTTGCTATGTGTGAGTCAAAGAATTGCACCAGTGTTTTAAATTTTAACTTTTTTAGCTTAAACAGTTCAGGAGATATGACACAAAAAAAACCTCACCCTCGGCGTAAGGGTTTTGAGAAGGATCTACAAATAAATGTCACATATTTTCCCCTCACAAAAAGTGAAAAATTTTGGGAAAAAATATTTTTTTCTTAAAACAATTCTGACAATTTTGAATAAATACAAAAATGTAAACACGTTAAGGCTTCTTCGCATATGGGTTGTCTACTTGAATTGAACTCTATAGGTTGTGTGTGTGTCAGAGGCCAACTACACGTTGCAAGAAGAGTGGTATCAGCACACAGGTCGATGTTTTAAGTCAGTTGGATCGGTCACCAGAAGTTCACGGAGAAGGTACAAAACTTATTTATTATCTTTTATAATGAGCAGTTAAAGTAATGAAGTGGTGTTATTATGTTGTATTAGTACAGTTGGATAAAACAGAACTTGGAGAGTAAATCAGTACACATATGTGCATGGATAAAACAGAACTTGGAGAGTAAATCAGTACACATATGTGCAACTTTCAATGTCGGCTGTTTATTGTGGTCAAAGAATTGAGAGATGTGAATACACATTATAGTAAAAACTGTAGCTCCAGCCATTCGCTCTAACGATACAAGTATGTGAATTGTGTGATTAAAGAAAAACGCTTACTGATAACATTACCTAAGATTTTTGTTCAAAAATTATAGTTTAGCAGAAAACATAAGTATATAGTACATTGAGCTCCGTTTTTAATCATGGTTAATTTTACCAATATGGCTTGGAACAGGCACACCCAATACCAATGCATTAAAATTTTTCCATTTATTTTGATCAAAGTCTAGGTCGGATTTTTTTTTTTTTTTCTCGGGGAAACGACAAGGGCTGTGGTACTGGTAAACATATTTTTTTTCTCAAAGTGAACCTTGCCTCATTACTACTACGGACAGGAGTCAGAACTCAGTGTGTTAGTGTGATGCAGAGGGGTGGGGACCCTCTGCATCAGTTAAGTAGTTCATTCATATTATTATTCATCAGCATCAGTTAAGTAGTTTTGTGTTAATGGTCTATTATTTTAATAATATGTATTTCTATCTCGAAAATATTTACCTCCACTTATAACCTCCGGATTACCTTATCCCCTGCAGAAAAAATACGGAGTTGGCAACAGTCAGGTAGAGCATTAAAAAAATTACCCCCTCATAATTCCTTCAATATTCTCAAAATATTTTCCATTTCCTGCCACTGGAGGTAGCTATCTGACCACAGGAAGGAGTAGTAGTTACTCATTTATAGGCCATTCTTATTTTGAGCACTGCGCTATCGGAAGAAATCAGGCTTATCCTGTATTTAACGTTACGGGAGACCACTTTGGCTCACAACTTTCCTTGATGTTTTGTTACTATGGACGAACTATTCTTGACATAGTTTCTATGGAAAGAAACTTCTTTTTATAGAGTCAATGTTGAAAGAACTATTCTTATATTAAAGACACTTGGAAAAACAGGCAAAAGAGGAGAGAGGTCAATAAGGGTAAGAGGACAGTTTTATTTAAGTAAAAAAAATGTACATCCAACATTGTCCTTAAATAAAAATTGATTTATCATTTTTAAAATTAAATAAATATAAAATAATTAAATACATACAATTACAATTATGATACTTAAGTTGCCATTGTACCTACAAGTATAAGTGGACTGAGACTTTTAACGGCTCGTAAGGTCTGAACAGTCGTCTCCAAGGCTCGTTAACGGCACTTGAATCAAGTAGGCGCTTGATATAAAGTCCCGTAAATTAACATTAAAGTCAGTCGATGAGCGAAAAAAACTCATTAACCAGAGTTGACTTAGCTAACGACCCGGGTTAATTGACATATCACCTGGGCTTTCTCACCTTTCGTAACCTATTCTGTAAATGCTTCAAAATAATTCTTTCATTTTTTGGTTTGGTCGCCTTTTTTTAACAACGATAAAAATTCCAACACTTAACAAATATAGCCAACTATTCTAAAGAAGGACCTTCTAACGTACAAATAAAATTTAATTTAGAATTATTATCGATTATTCATTTAATATATTCATATTAGACGCAATTAACAAATGTTTCACGTCTGACTAATATAATACAAATTCCAATCAAATGTACCCAACTACAACTCATTTTAAAAACAATACTAATAAAAAATAAAATTATAAAACAATGAAATTGGCAGCGATTGCTGCTTAATTAAATGTATATAATTGAAACATGTGTTTTTTTGTTGTTTTATTTTATTTACCACATGCTTTATTCTGGTCTTTAGAGCTTAACTTATAAGAAAGTACAGCTAAAATCAAGTTTTTTTTTATTCTTGTTAGTTACAAATCCTTTTGACTTATAATCTTCTGACCTCATTCCATCAAGATCTCTCCACAAATATACAATCTTTTTTTATTCTCGTCAGTAAAGGATTTGTGGAAACATCGTACCAAAGTTACACTGTGTATTTTAAATTAAAGATTTTGACAAATTCAACAACAGACACATGACAAAAAAAATCAGATGTGTACGAAACAGGAGAAATATTTAAAATACATAATTAAAAGACTAGTAACTCTGACAATTCTACTAATAAAAAAAAGTATTGTCCGTTCTTCAATTACTAAGGTTACAAAAAAAAATCTAAGATTATTATTTATAAATGGAAAATAAATTAGTAGCATAAAAATGCAAATAGATTTCAGACAGATTAAACTTTTGTGGGCAAGCTTTAAGTAGAGAGCATTGACCATGAGGTGGCCTGGGTACCAGAAGTGGCATATAGTTGAGCAGAGTATGCTTGTAAAATAGGACGCCATTGCTTTGAATGGCCATAGGATGCGGATAGCAAAACCCCTTTAAGCTACGGAACAAGTGTCCACCCTTCCATTAAAAACAACGGCATGCCGATTTAACAAGTAGAGTCCACCGGTGGCCGCCTGTCCTGAATGTTTTCTATTATATTTTACACTATTTTGCTTGTTTCAGGTTTTTCAGAACTTATTTTAATTTTTCAACTTGAATGTTTACTGTTCTTTTTTTAAAAAAATAAATGTTAATTTAATTGTCAAAAAAGAATACTTAATTTTGATATAATTTAAAGTTTAGACAATATGTGAAGCTTCTACTTCCTCTTGGCTGAACTACAATATATGGGGACCCTTCTGATAACACTTTATCTCACTGTCAACCTCTTTCAAGACTATTATATCGATATATCTTATCCATTAAACTCTTTTGTACTTCGATTTGGACCTCTACCTGGTCTATATGCAGAAGGGTTGTTTTTCTTCAGAAAATGAGCGAAACACTGCAAAGGGGAGTGGAGCGACGACAAATTATTTATTTCATTTGGGATTTTACACCTTAAGCTAAGGTACAACATAATTTATTAGGTCTTTGCTTTAATGATAAATTGTAAGAATTGATACCAATAATATTTAGCGAACTTAAAGAACAGAAACATGGTTAATCCAGCAAATACTTTAACTCTTAACAGGAAAAGCATCCTCAACAAATCTATAAAACCCAGGAGTTATCTTCAAAAGTAAAGTTTAAAATTAGACAGAGAAATTTGAGCATGTGCAGATTGTGCTAGATAGATAATGCTGTTATTAAAATTTATGTTTAACTGACTAATTTGAAGAGGGTAAAACACTGTTTTGACGTAGGGAAAATGATTTTCCTATACACAAATAATCTTAGATTTTTTTTTTAAATCTATACTTAAGATAAAAACCAATACAATACATAACAAGCTTGAAGAATTTTACAACAAACAAATAATAGAAATATGTGGAAGAAAGAAGGGAATTTAAATTTATTTATATTTAATTTTTATCTCAGGAGATCATAGATCAAATTTACTAATGGAACTTGTTTATTTGATTTTTGTACAATTAATCAGTTCGTAATTATCTATCATTCTTTTTTTAAAGCTGTTAATTAAATTCATTTTTAACACTCCGAACGTACGATTAAATATATTTCTTATTGTTATCTTGGTCATTATCAGTAAAAGTGATAATTTAACATTCAAATAATTTTAAAGTAGTTAAATATAAACTAAAAACTGGTGCAAGATAAGACAGATTAACACCCTAGTAATATAACTTAGCGATGGCAAATAAAACGCAATGTTAAAAAATTATGTTAATTGTTAAAAACCACCATAGTTAATTCCGTAAAGTTTCTTCAGTCTGATAAATCTAGACTTCCGCAGGAGACCGCCTTACAGATTTTATGAATCCTGACTTTTTAAATCCATTACAGAGATCAAACTTAAGGAGTTCTTCATGATAAGAGTAAGTTGTTGAAAATGATAAGATCTAAATTTATAATTGACAATATAGCTGATACTTAGCTATAGAATGGATAGTGACCTCTTTATCCGAAGGCACCCAACTAAATAGAAAATAACCAATAATTGATAATAAACATAATTTATTTGTCTCTGTGAGTTTCCAAACTTCTTGAGTTATCTTTTTTCATGAGGGGACCAAGCAGACCTAGAAAAACCTAGAGGTGGATAGTAAAATAAGAAGACCTGGAGAGAATTATTGAAAAGAAATTGGTCCAAAATTTGATCAGGTGGAATTGCAGGATTGAAAGAAATAAAGGCAAGTTTAGAAAATATGTTGAATAGAACTAATTATATTAAATGTTAATTGAAAAAGTGAAAAAATAATTATGATTCTCCCTTCATAGAAGAATATTAAATACGTAAGATTATGTCTTTCTCCTTAATCAAGTCTGGTTAAAATTGTCTGAAGACTTCTTATTAAAGAACTTTCAAGTTATTTGATTAAACTAGGGTTTTAAGCTCAAATCATATTCTATGATCAGGGGAGTATTTTTGAAACAGAAAAAATTGTTTGAATAAATAGTACGCTAATAAGGAGTGTTTTTTTTTTCAAAATGAGGTAGACGGTTTTTTAGTCTTGATGTATTCGGACATTTAATCTCCCACTAATATCAAACATTAGTGGGGGACATAAATAAATAATAATACAACTAAATTAGAAATATATTCACCTCGATAACACGATATTTTTAAATAAGTATTTAAGAAATAAACTTCTTTTTTTCCCTCTTAATTTAATAGCTCCCCGATACGATAATAAAAAAATAATATGCCACCACAATTGTGTTTTAAATTCCCTGTGTAAAAGTAAAAAAAAAAAAAATTAAATATATCTAATTAACTTAATAAATAAAGGAAGGCATCCTTAACTAAATATAAATCAAAATAAAAATTACCAAATTCAATATTTCTTATTGGGAAGGGTGTCACGTCTTCAAAATATTTAGTGTATTGTAAAGTTAATTGGCTTATATTAGTATTATAATTTGAAGCATTGCGTCTACAAGTACAAATAAATGATCATAAAATTAAATAAAATAAGCATGCAACATTCCATTAATTAATTATTCAAATGAAAAAATATTGCTTATTAAAATATAATAGTTGTTTTTTTTTCTTGTTTTTTTATCTCTTAAATTGGTTACGGACTAGTTACATATTTTTAAATGCTTTTAATTTGGTGCTTCAATTTATTATTTCTACACTTTAAAAAGTATTATTATTTTTTTATTTAGAAAAAACACATAATTAAGTATCGGAGAAATAAAATTGACATTTATTAATTATATTATAATTTATATATNTAATCAACGAAAAAATATTGTTTATCTATGATTGATACAAAATATAAACTTTTTATTTCTATTGAGATGCGTAGAAATTGATTCTTTCATTTCTTTCGTAGTTGTATTCATTGCGCATGCGCCTTTCATAATTCTTCTTTATTTCAGCACCAGTGCTGAACTAAAGAAGAATTCTTCACCTTATCGCTCGATTAGCGTGTTTGTTTTTACATTTAACAAAACTAATTATCTGTTTGTTAAATTAAAGTAACTTTTTTTTCTGTATTTATTATTATGTATTAAATCCAACAATCAAAGATAAAGTATGGTACGCAACTTGTGCGAAAACTGCATTTTGCTTTGCTTATGTGGTTTTACTATGTTTGTTCTCGCTCGAGTGCAAACTCCACACTCGTATGCTTAAATGCTACTTTCCGCACTAGACGCATAATGTACTAATATTTTGATTCATGATTGATCAATTTTACCATAATTTGCTAACATTTGATTGATATTTTTATCTTTAAGATACAGAATTTAAGAATAACACAATTATCTACACAAATTGGTACAAAGTGTTTTTTTATTAAAGTTATGGCAACCACACATTTCTTATAAAAACTTCAGAATTTTAATTATATACTTTTATTAATTTTATTTATGCTTTTTCTTCGCTTTTTACAACCTTTAAAGAAAGTTTTTCTTAACAATTTAATTAAAATCTATAACTAAAAAAATTTATATTAATACAGATTTCTTCTTTAAGTGTTTTGAGATACAGGTGAGAGGAGATTTTTCGTCTAAAAGATCATCAGGTGATTCAATCTTGTACATTTTGGTGTTTTTCCTCTTAAAAACAAGTTAGAAGGAAAAATAACTTTTCCAAACTTAATATCACTTTTATATTTTGGTGAAAATCATTTAATTATACTTCATAGATCGTTAAATACAGTAAAACTCTGATTATTCTTCATCTAGGACGCAATTAAACAGAGTAATAAAAAAAAGGTCACATATGAAACATTTTTCAATGACCTACATGTAATTCCTTGAAACAGAAGAAAATAAGGTAAATTAAGTTTATTTGTTAATCACTTAAAATACCTGATATTAATGATAATAATAATCTTTGGTGCACAAAAATTATAGAGGGCATAGGGTTGCTAAAGGGCTTATATAACTATCCACATTAGGGATGGCTTTATGGGTTAGTGAGTTGCTCATTATGTGTAAAAAACCTTATAATTGACATAAACAACCTAATAAAACACAGCTCCAAGTTCTTTGCAACCCTGGGAGAGCCAAGCATGGCTCTTACCGGAGTCGGCAATCAAAACCTGTAACCTCCAGACTTCAAAGCGAGATGATAGCAATAAACCAGGGACGCCCAATTTCAATTAGAAATTGACCTTAGTTATAATTAGCCTACAAAAACAGAATTTTATCTGCTGTTAGATCAGAGTTTTACAGTATATATAATTAAGATGGGTATTGATCCCAAATTTGCCTCATTGTAAAAAGAGAGGAATATAATTGATTCATTTCTATTGCCTCTTATATTATAAAAAAAAAAAAATAAAAATAAAAATCACAATCTCAATTAATAAAAAAATGTCTTAGTAAATTAAATTTCATACAGTAAAATTGGTCAGTTTATTGTCGGTAAAGACTAAGGTAGAAAAAATAATAATTATTAACTCAATTTGCTAAAAGTGTTTTTTTAAAAACACCAATATTGTCAAAAAAAAGTCCAAAATAGGTAGTGTTAATACAGAATGATTTTGATCAATTTATTATTGATCTCTGTCAATATAATAGTGATCAGAACGATCAAATTGTTGACAGTAAAGCTTAAAGTGATCAACATTTTGTTGTATTAAACCCTACAACTGATAAATGTTGAGTTTTTTCCACTGTGAGCAAATTCCAAGGTAAAAAATAATTAATTTTTGTACAGAAAAAATAAGAACAAAAATTACCTAGTACGCTCCTAGAAATTAATTTCATATAACTAACACAGATTATCATTTAGATACCTTATAACCTGATTTATATTGTTATATATTCTTTTACAATACTTGTCATTAAAACATAAAATTGATAGTGTGCCTGAGAGATAAATTAAATAAAGGAGAAATATGTTATTCCAGACACATAAGATGGTATCGATGAAGCTTTTAAGTAAATATTGTAATTGAGGACAATTCTAAATAAAAATCTCACGCCAGTTACTAATACTTCCAAAGTGTGCTTTATTTATTTATTTTTCAATTTTATTATATAAAAGATTATTCTTTCAGTCAGGTACAAGATTACATCATTTTTTTTTTTTTTTTTAGAAAGGCACAAAAATACTTCGTCTGATTCGATTTAAAAATAAAAAATACTAAAGAATTTCAAATTACTAAACAAATGCATGACTAAAGGTTATATAATTATGATAAAAAAAAAATTAAGAAATTTGTGAGCATAACGATACAATCTATAATATATACATAACAAACTAGATAAAATTAATAATTAAAACAAAAAAAATTGGCAGATAAGTGATGATTATACTTATCAGTAGGTTGGATAGAGCAAAGAAAACTTTAAAAATTAAATTGAGTCCATAAGTAACTATTTTGTGGTATTAACATTACACTGACATAATTGTGATAATATATTATTATCTCCTTTATAAGTAAATTAATAGTTTGAAATAAGATTAAGATGTCGATAATATTTGAATGATGCGAGATCTTATATTATGACCGATATGTCGACCACAAAATCATAAAACTTGGTATTGTTTTTATAGCTATTTCAAAATATAACGTATAATTCTGTATCTTAGAAGTAAAAAATTATAAGTTCAATTTTTTTAAAAATAATTGACTGTTTTGCACTCAATTACACAGGTAAATAATTGTGGTAAAGTATAACTACTTTTTTAATAAATAAATATATTATCTTTTTTTTTCTAAANTTCTGAGCTGACAACACCAACTTTACAAGAATATAGTTGCAAACTTCATTTATTGAAAAGCAGATCCTATTATTATTATTTTATTTTTTATTTTATCACAATCCGGAGTGCTATCAAGAAGCGTGCAAGCCCTCCTCACTTTTAGGGGGGAGTTGAAAGTTCCTTGGCTAGTCGCATCTCCGAATTTATGGAATAACTCGTCTTGAAAAAATGTTAAGTATTTTTAATAGAAGATACTGCCTAACACTATTCTTATTTATAATTTTCTTTTATACAATATTCTTTTCCTTAAATATAATTTCAATTTATTATTCTGATCATAATCATTCTTTTTTTTTATTTAATTAAAAAAAAACTACAAAATTAAAAAAATATAACAGGTTTTAAAATTAAATATTAAGTAAAAACAAACAAAAAGAAATACAAAAATTGACATGAGCCCTGTAATTTGAGTTAAGCCCTGTCTACTTCACCCTTATCAAGTAGTTAATGGTTCTTAAGTTTTAAGTCCATTCTAAGCAAAAGTTTATTTTAAAAAGCAGCGATAACCCAGACAGGACTGTTTTTTATTGATATCTTTTGTCGTTATTGGAAAAATACACTTCTTTTCATTTCATTTGTTTAGAATAAAATTTATAAAAAAATTTACAACATAAGTATTACAATAGGATTGCGTGGTTTACAATATATAAATAATTACATCTTCAACAGGTAAGTTAACATCTAAAGTTTACATTTAAAGCTCCAATTATGCAAAACAACTGATTTTGGACATGTTACCGATAGATTGAAACGGAAACTATGGTTTATTACGAACTTCTCCATAAGTAGTATATAAGCTACTTAACATATCTACTTTGGTGATGAGGAAATTGTTTGCAAGAAAATATTAGTGCGTAAACCATTTGGCTAAACCTATTCTCATTTGTGCTATTTATTGGTGATAAAATTATTTATTTCCACAAAGTTTTAGGGGAAATCGAACGTGATAGGCAAAACTTGATCGTATTATTGTAAAACAAAAAAAAAACCATAAGTATTTCGTATCATATAAAAAGTGGTCAACATTGTGTTGGGTTGAACAAAAAAAAGTAATTTTTCAGAAAATAAAATAAATTAATTTTGCTCTTTAAGTTTAATTTAAAGTATTTATTAGAAGTTTAAATGCAGACTTTAGATACCACAGACTCTGATAATGACTTGAAAAAAAGTTCTAAAAAAGCATTATTCTACTGTAGAATTAAATAGGTTAATCGTTCATTTTATTTTATTTTTTTTATCTCCTGACATTTTCTACACATAGAATTGGCAATCTTGTCACATTAAGAATACTATACAACGTTTAAAAATTTATTATCGTTAAATTTATTAATCATCGAAAATGGGATTATCACAAATACAATCTAATTAAAACAGGTAAAAATATATATATATATAAAAAAAGAAAAAGAAGTGAAATATAATAATATTTGACAATAAATTGTCAATGGTCATCTAAATTATTATTTGTTTCTAAGTTAAATCGCTATAGTTTTAATCATAAATATATTTCTCTAACATATATATATTTTTATTTATTAATGATAATTAATTTTTGGTTTTTCTCTCTCTCTGAAAATATTGGCACACCTTAAAACAAATGCCTTAACATTACAAACCCAAGGGAAAAGGCAAGCCAAGATGTAGCAATTTTTTGTGAGGAGAGAAATTTTTTTTTTTTTTTTTTTTTTAAATTAAGGTACTGTTCATAAAAGAAAGGGTTCTTATTAAAGATCGACTCGCAACTGAAGATTTAATGAACATTTGATATATTTAATAATTTTACACTTAAAACTTCGGGGGAAAAAAATAACAAGTTATGCTATCACAAGATAGGACTTACTGAATCAAGTTGGAGAAGTTCATATATTTAATTAAAATTAATCAAGTTCTTTTAAACTAGGTACATTTAAAGCAATTTTACATATATATATATTTATTTGTATAACAAATATCTTACTCTCACATAAAATAGAGAGATATTTGAAGGATATAAAGAAATCACTAATTATTTTTGAGATATATTTAGTCTCTAGTATAATTTACTGAAACCCTTTAGAAAATATTATAATTGTTAGAACAAAATATTTTTTATTTTTATTTTTACACTTTATTTTTTTAATATCTCCATGATGTACCTCTAAAACACTTTTTTTTTACACACACACAAATAGAGTTATCTATGTACAATAATGGCTCTTTATTTCGTGCCTTGAAAACATGCTAGTCAATAGTGATAAAAATTTAAAATAGCACAAAAAAAAAAAAAAAAAAAAAATTCTAGCAAAGAATTCCATTAAATCTCTTCATGTGTTGCCCAATAATTTCTAAGTTTATTTTATAACTTACTTTGTTTTGATTCAAACTATAGACTTTCCACTATACAGAAGTTACTCTACTCTGACTGCTATCATTAATATATATATATATTATTTATTTGAAACTTTAGAATTCTAAAGGTGAAAACACACGGTATAGAAAACTAGCTTATAGTTTTTACTATAGCTATAGTAAACTAGCATTTATGCCGACATAAGTTCTAGTTTTAGTTGGGTATTCGTATAGTTTACTATCCTATAGTCGAATTATACGCTATACATAAAGAAATATTACTATACAGAGGGGCCACACGAGAAGGAATCAAAACTATACTAGTTGTTGTATAGTTTTTATTCCTTCTCGTGTGGCCCCTCTGTATAGTAATATTTCTATATGTATAGCGTATAATTTCAGAATAACTTTCCAACGAAAATTGAAAATTATTTTGATAAGTTACCTATTAACGTAACAATATTTGGTTCGAACAGGGAGAAAAGATTTTATAAATTTTTTAAGACGCCACTTTACACATCCAATTGATGTAGTGCAAACATCTCTCTAGGGATTTAAAGCAGGTATTAAATCCCCTACGACATCACCGTTGGTGTACGAGCAATGTTTTGGCTGTAGTATGTTAACCAACTGGTTACACTGATTCCTTTTTTTGCACTTTTAAAATGTTTAAAGAGAAACATCATTGCGGTATAATTAATATTTTAATATATATTTTACATAGTTAAATGTTTATAAAAAGTGTATATATTTTGTAATATAAAATGCTTATATTACAAAATAATAATAATAAATACATATATATAATATATGTATAGTAAGACTGTTCAATTAAAAATTTCATAAAAAAATCATCAATATCACTTAATCCAATATGTATTTCTTACGAGGAGAAGCTTTGGTTAGAGGAAAGTCTATTGTAACAGAGCAAAATCCGATAAATATCTCTATTGATAAATAATCCTTACCTAATATTACACATAAAAAAATAACAACTCCCAAAAAACACCTTATTGTTGAAGATATAAAATACAGGTAAGTTTTTCATAATTGAAAATTCCAATTTGAGATTTTCCCTTGTCTATTAAACAAGTCAAACAATAATCTTTGGGAAGCTCAGGAAAAAACAATTTGGAATGACGCGAGAACCCACATACAAGAGATTTACTTATCACTTCACTTCTAAACATCACCGTCGTATTACAAACCGTATCACGACGGCGCCAAATAAAATAATAAATAAATAAACGGAGAAATGCAACAGTAATAATACATTCTAGAGTCTTCTCACTCCAACTCGTATATGTACACCCGACAGCTCACATAAAATTAACAACTAAACAACTTCAAATTCCTCCACTTTAGAGAAGAAAAAAAAAAATGCTTTTTTTTGTGGCAAGTAGAAAGAAATCGTTTGTTCCAACGCTCGAGTCAAGTTTTGACTCAATTAAATTTTATTCCTTCGGCTAAGAAAAGGTTCGGAGTACACGTTCACATCAATCTGGATTGTCAGATTTGTGTCTTCGACGGTAAAAAAAAACACCGAAGGGTAAATACTTAAACAACATTATCAGTAAAATTATTATTATTTTTTTTTTAAGATGTAAGACCGTTAAGAGTCGGATCTTTCAGATCGTCAACTTACCAATACTGAGTCGCTTTAAAACAAAACTTAAACTAATGTTTTTTGTCTTTAAAATAATAGACAATGGTATCACACTCGCAATGTCGCTTAAACCTTAAACAAAACGGTACTTGGTATAATGAACACATTAGAGGAGGGAAGAGAGCCTTGGAGCGACCGGGCGACAGACCGAGCCGGGGGGACGAGAGTCGAGAGCCTCTCGAGGATAAAACAAACAACGTCACTATACAATGTTAAGAATATAACACGAGTCGAGTAAGAGCGGCCGGCCCGAGCCACAGTCAAGAGAGATAAACGATGAGACGAATGGTCCGAAGAGAGGGAGATTTCTGAGGGAGTGCGGTGTCTAGGCGAAGTACATGACTTTCTTGGTGTCTGCGTGGACGGTGATGGCTCGTGCCATGGCGCCTGGGGTCCTGTCTTCGCTGCAACCGCTTTGGTGGGAACCTTCCCCGCTGACAAAAACACAACACGATCGTTACTCTTACATCAAAACACCATTATCAAATACATTACGGACATTTATGACAAGTCACAATCCCCACATCTAAAAACAACGTTTCTACTTGGTTTATTGTTTATCTCATTGAATTATGAGGTAACAATTTTTTTATATATACATAAAAATAACTGAAAATTTGAATAGGCAAACTCCAAAGAGAAACATTGTTTTTAAGGCGAGTAGTAAAGCTAGGTGTTTTTTAGATTATTAATATTGATTAAAAACTTTATTACTAGAGAGAAAAATTAGTCAAAGAAACAGCACTTTATTTAAAATTACAAGAACTCCTTATCTTCTAAGGTTAAATATTTATACTTAATGGCTAAAAGATGATTAGCTGTTAGGTAAAGCTTCTGTAAAGTGTCCACAAATTATCTTGTGTATTCGTTAAACTTTAGATAAGATTATACAATAGTGTCAATAGTCTGCATTAATTGGCACCGGATCCTCTCCAAATGATCGAATTGTCCCAAATTAAGTATTTTATAAAATACATATTTATTTCAAGTATAGCTAAGAACAATTATAAATAAGGAGAATGATATAAACAAGTAAAAACAATTTTTACTAAAAAGCAAACAAAAGCACAACTTGGAATCAATGTTTAAATTTTCACACCCTCGGCTGAATTTTAACATTAAAATAAAATCCGGCCCAAAGGACCAATGTTCCAATAAGGAAGGGCTTTAAATACTAGGGCCAGGTTCCTCCATGAAATCTAATTAAATAAACTAATAAATAAAGAAACGAACAATGAGCAAATGGACAGAAATTATCTTTATATAATAATAATAAAAGCTTAATATACTATAATAACTGTTTCCCATAGAAACAAACTAAAATGTTATGAGTTATGTTTGCTTGGTGGATTGAAAACGTTTATTAAAAGAATTTTTATGAGGTTTTTTTTTTAATCCACAATAGTTTTTAAAATATATTGACTCTCCCAGTAAAGATAACTTCTACGTCACCAAAGTTGTCAGAGACCCATTTGAGGTAGTTTAAAATAAGAAGTTAGTTAAAAAGCAAAAGTTAATTTAAAAAAATAAGAAGTAAGTAAATTTTTACTGTTTAAAATAAGTGTTCTTAATTCAGTCCACATTGTCAAGTTAACTACAATTTGTACGTTATCAGTTGTGACTTTTGACAGCGTGGGAAAATCCGAAAAATTAGGGTGGGGAGCCAATGAGAGGGCAGGATTTTGAATTCTAGAAGGTCGGGCCAACTAGGCAAATAAAAATGTCACTGGCCCCACCCCTCCCACAGGCCTAGTGGCTCTATTTTTTTCCCCCTCATTTAGGTTGGCCAACCTAAGTATCAAAAGTCACAACTCACAACATGCATACACCGCAAAAAAAAAAAAAATAAAAAAAATAAATAAATCCCCCTCAGTACCTACAGTCAATAAGATTAGAGTTGGCACAATCAAAAGGCGGGAAAATTTTGAGGGAAACGATTTTATTGGTCCCCCATGTTGAATGCAACTTCAGAAAAAAAATGCTCTACTCTACCCCTGTTCCACAAAAAAAAATATAACATGGCAACACTGATTTTCCCTTTTATAACCCCAAAACTACCTCCACGTTTGTTGTTTCCCGCCTTCGATTGTGCCAACTCTAATCTTATAGACTGTAATTGACTTTTTACTATGCATCATAATGTTTACAATACCTGTTTTTTTTTTTTTTTTTCTTTTAAGAATATGTTTGTTAATTATCCTTTTTAAAAAAACAAAAAACATTGTACTATGATTGTTAAGCTTGGATAGATTTAAAGGAATATTATATGTGACTTGTGATAAATGTAAAAAAAAACTATACAAGAATTAGTATCTGTTAAGACTAATGCATACAGACTGATTGTGTCAGAGGTGTACCTGTCGTGTTCCTTCTCTACGAGGTGGTAACGAGCCCTGAATGCTACGAGATGAGCGTAGTACGCAGGCGCAGGGATAGAGACGCTCCGAGTACATCGTACGTACGTGTGGCACAACTGATAAGTTAAACACTGAAGCTCGTCAGAGTCAAAGTGGTTATCGTCCCACAGTACGTGGTAGTGTGACGGCCGACTTGTTCCCTGAAAATTAACATAAGCTATATAATACTACAGTACTGCATTTTCACACAGATGCAAAAAATACAAAATAATACTTAGCTTTTGTAAGCAAATGGAAAGTAACTAAACAAAAAAACCAACATGAAAGAACTGTCTTTAACACTCTAAACTCAGGGCTTGAAATATACATTTTCAACATTGGTAGTGTAGTGTTGGAAACAAGGATGTTAAATAAAGGAGATGGAGAGTTATGGAAAAAAGTGACCCCATGAAGATATAAAAGATATCAGAGGACCAGTAAGATACCCTCCTCTTCCCTTCCTCCTAGTTCCCTCATCTTAGTTATAGGTTCCCTTCCTCTTAGTTATAGGTTACCTTCCTCTTAGTTATAGGTTACCAAAAAAAGTGCGGCAGGTTATCAACAATCAACAGAGCATTTATTCCATTAGCGTGTTAACTTTGTCTCGTAATCCCGTGTGTTGTATTCTCCCGATATGTTTGGTTTTATTTTTTGCTCGTTTATAGTGAAGTGGTTTGCATTATTTATCATCTCAGAGAGTAAGTTGAAATAATTTCAATTAGAGGTCACTTTTTTGCTTTGAAACCCTACCTAATGTTCCATCCTCTTAATTTAACATACTTTGTTGGGAAGTAACCATTACTTATACTTCATATGGTTTACCTTTTTTCAGAATAATTAAATTTGTCATAATGGCACAATCGACTTAGAATCTTTTCAAATCTTCACAGCACATGTATTAACTTTAAATTAAGTAATCCTAGGCAAACTATGATGTAATCAAACAAAGGCACAACCTGCTTAGGCCTCTCTTGTTCATATTACCAAACTGCTACGCTATGGACTGAAGGGAAAGATGCAGACGATTCCTGCCTTCCGACACAACTAGGTCAGTAGCTTACCAGTATATCTCTTATAAGTTTTATAAAGCTCCTTGTCAGTCTCTTCAGTTTTAACATTTAATTTGAACATTTGCATATTTAAGTCACTCCAAGTCCAGACGGAGTCACATCTCAATGGCGGCATGCAGTCCAACTCCAACACCATATTCACATCGGATACGTTAGTTTCAACTTTTATCATACACTTAATTTGATGAACCTTGTTAAACTTCAGTGTAGATGGACGTGTAAGGTAAAATTTAACTTCTTAACTGTGGGCGAGTGTGTTTGTGAAAGGAACTTGATTTTTAACTTTTATTAACTTCTATTTTTGGCAGAGCCAGCCCTGAAGGAAGAAGATGTCGATGAAGGAGACAAATTACTTGGGAAGGCATTATAAAAAATACCCTACAAAAGTGTGACATTAAGAGTTGGTTGGAAATCTCTTTGTAAATCCTCTATACTAGTTGGTAGAGGTGGACACAACTAAGTAGGTCGAACCTCAATAACTTGAACCTCAATAACTCGAAGTTTGGCGACCAGGGCCCTTCACGGACCGTAGCGCCGAGGAGTTAGTTAGTTAGTCAATAACTCGAATTCCTCGATAACTCGATTTTTTTTTTAATCCCCTTCATTCCCCTATAGTTTTTGCCTTAATTATTACCTCTATAAGTCGAATATTTAAAAATCAAAACTTTGATTAGACAAATTTATATTGTTTTTGGAGCCATGGGCAACCTCTATAAGTCGAAGTTTTGATTCCCTTCCTCTATAATTCGAAGTTCACAGGTACCTACATGATCAGTTGACTGGCAATTGGCAATGCCATACATAAGTAGAGTTCTCGCATGTCATAGTCATACAGTAAAGTCGCATATCATTGCTTCCCCTTCTTTCGAGAATTCGGCATGCCGCCAAATACTTTATCAATATCTTAAAAATTCTGGATAAGTAATGATGATGCAGCAAGTGGATTAGCAAAATATGTAAATAGTTTTTGTTTAATACCCAATAATAATTTTAAATAATTTTATTCTACATCTTATATTGCAAGTACTTATTTCAAACATCCTGATCAAAACCACATTTGTCTTTACAAGTCAGAGGCATTGGCCACTTAGGCAACAACACACTTACATTTGACGTTGTGCATCAGTGTAAAACATCTCACCCCTCTGGAAATTATTTTGTTATAATTTAATTGAGCAAATTTTCGCTTGTTAAACCATAATAAAAACCCATCTTAAACAATTATACAAAAATATTGTTGTCTGAATCATTGAAAATTAAAGAGTTTGACCGAATAATAGTCTACGTTGAAAATTGTAAACCTCAACAGTACCAGAAAGGAATAAAATTAGAACAACGATCTATGTGTAAGGAAAGAATCTTCACTACAATATTCACCAATATTTCTCATCTATATTTATTTTTATTTTTTTCGTTTCCTGGAAACGATTAAGTAACTGGTAAATTTAACTTTTATTTGGCTGAAAGCTCATATTATCAGTAAGTGTATTTTTCTAAACGGAGGTTTACCTGTATTCCCTGGTGACTGCAGAGGTAGAAATCAAACTCAGTTGGATGAGTGATTCCGACATCTACGGTGGTGCCAGCGGGTATATTGCCAGACTTACCGCTCTGCTCCTTCTTGTCGGCACAGAACAGTCTGTAAACATAACAAGACGCTCCATTAGTTGTTTAGAACAACAAAAACAAGTCGCTAGAGTTCATTTCATGGGTAAGGTAGATATGAGTGTTTACCTGGTGTGATGTCTCTTCTGTACAACTATGAATGTGATGCCAGGCTTGTAGTCACCCTCTAGCTTAATACACGCCTCTCTTATAGCGGTGAGCTCATGTTGAAGAACCTGTAACACATAATGTCAAAATAAACTCATTAAATGAATAAATGTAATAAATCACATCCAACTCAGATGTAAAAATACAGGAGTAGGTGTTGCTATGATTCATGCTTTGGATGTAGAACCTCAGAGTTTGATTCCTAACTCTAGCAAGAGCCCCATATTCGAGTTCACACCAGCATTGTTATAAATTCATTATAAATGAGTAGCTAGATAAAAGAAGTGGCGTCCGTCCAATTTTGAATGCCAAATGTAATACTCAATGTAAGGTTATGAGGAAGTCGTACAATGCCAAAAAAGAGGTAGTACTCAATATAATGTGATCAGGAAGTATTATAGAACTAGATTTGGTATACAACTGGTCCACTAAAGATTTTCATATTTTAAGTGTTAATTCTCCAGTGGCAATAGTTCAAAAGGCATTAATGTCTAGAAAGGGATTTTCCACCGCCAAAGTCACTCTAAGAGTATGTCTAGTGCCTTGTAAGTAGCTTTGGAGCCTGTTAAAAATAAAAAGTAAAGTGTAGTGTGCCTCCTCGAGCTAGCAGATACAAGAATAGAGTTACTTTAGTAAAACACATACGTGAAGGAATTGTCCCTCAGAGACTCCATCCCTGTACAGTATGATCCTGTGAGGTTTGTAACCGCCTGTACTCTTGTAGAACATTATTAACAGCTCCCTGCACAAAACCAAACAGAAAAATACTTTATCAATCCAATGTCTAAGAGCAATGAAGTATACTCCAAGTCTTTAATTAAAACTAAAAGAAAACAACAAAAAAAAATTAAAAAATCGACTTACCTGACCATGGAAGATAACTCCTGTATAATTTCCTGCCTGTGTTGTTGGACTCGGACGGTAGCAGCGTATCTACTTGGGTGAGCGTCCATACTGCCAACCACTGCGGCAATACTTGGTTTCTTGTTATCACCGGCTGGTGGGTGTGTCACATCAGCACCCAGGAATATAACCGGCTCGTTAAACACCTGAACACAAGCCGGCATGAATTAGTCCGTTGGTTTTATGCAAAGGATAATTAACTTTCAAAAGTTTATAACATTAAACTACTAAATAGGTTTCCGTTGCCAGTGTCTAATAAATATGGATCTTCGTAAAGAAATTGCTTCGGTAATTTTGTGAATCCATAATAACAAAAAGTTGCAAAAATGACTCACAAAACCTCTGATAAGGAAACAACAGACCAAGGGGTGCCTAGACCTGCCAAAGATACCTTGGCCTCTTGAAGATCTAGATTTAATGAACTATCTGCGTAACCTCTAATACTACAAAAAAGTTTATTTCATGATATCTTTTAGATCTTAGCTTTGTCAGTTTTAAAAACTTGTAATTCTTTAATAACAACTATGTCTTTATATTATATAAAATTGAGAAGATTGAAAAAGTGCGTTACCTTGGGCCTAATACTGGGTACGAGGATACTGTTGATACCTCCCAGCTTGACGTTGATCTTGAGGCAGAGGTTGGAGAGTGTCTGGGGTGAAGTCTTGTTTACATTCTTAGCTTGTACACACTGAGTAGCCATACCGAGAACTGTGTCTCCCACACGTTTCACTTCGGCTAAACAGAAACACATAAATGTTTTATTCGTTATATTTGTATTCGGTTCTTTAATTTAAATTCAAAACTATGTTATCTTTATTAATATCGAAAACTTTAACCCTCATATTGCTAAGTTAGAGAAAGGGTGTTTATATTTGTTTTAGGTGCGTGAGGCTCTGAAATATTTAAAAAATCAAATTCATGTCAGCTGGTGAGTAAACATGTTTATGGAATCCCTGGCAATAACCAGCTGAACAAAATATCTCATTCATAA